>NW_019292586.1:0-49236 GCF_000500325.1 Leptinotarsa decemlineata | reverse complement strand
TCAGATAAACTTGATTGTAAATTTCGAATTCTTCTTGTACCAGATATTTTCTGGTCAGATTTTCCTCACCAACACAAACATTTTGTTTTTCGACAGGCCTTTCGCTAATCAAATTAACATAATCTACTGACATAATCTCCTAACATATTCTTTTGATGATTATGGACAATTGGTCAGTTTTTAATCTGACATTCCTTAGGAATTGAAAATAACAATCGAAATGTAACGATATGAATCCTGGCATGACATCCATGAAGAGTGGATCCAAAACAAGCATTTTTTCCACACCAGAACAACAGCATTCTACTCAAAGCTAAATTGGCGTCTTCAGGAGACGAAGTTAACTAATTCTCAAATCTAAAGTGGGTCTTTGTTTATATCTAGCAGGTTACCCTGCAGGTAGTTTTAGGTGGGATCCGGATACTGTGGAAAAATTTTAATGAGGTCCAGAAAAAACAACTGATAATAATTAAGTGCTACCTATCTATTATTTTAGTTTCACATCAAATTCTGAATCATAAAACAAGGACTAAAATTGATGTGAGAGCCAGTCTTGAGCCAGTTTCTAATAGTTTGGTTCTCGAGAGAAACAAGCAAATTCAAAGGGTGTCTTCTAGGTGGGCGTCCGTTAATCGCTAACGATTTTTATTTTTCAAAAAATCCATCTTTGAGAAAGATGTTTCACATAAGTTTGTCGAGCCAAACATAGTGTTTCTTCCAGTTTTCATATTTTTCTGGGACATGTTTGGTCCAAAATTATTCAGTGGATATACATTTGCAAAGACACATCTTCTTGCAAATCAATTATCTCTATTTGAAATGATGACTTTGAAAATTCATACAACTTGACAGCCACATCTCCCCATTATGCCGCAACATCGACTTCAAATGGCGATTTAAGAAACGGAGGTAGCTTGCCCATTTCTGCAATGTTTTGGAATCTTGTAGCAAATTCGTTTCTAAGATCGGCCAGAAATTTTACAAACACCGCAATGTTTTCTTCAGTTTTTTTTAATTCAAGAATTGTCGGAAAATGGGTATACTCTCAGAACTCATTAATACAATTTATTGTACGGTTTTCACTATGAAGGGTTTCACAAAAACCGCGACACGCGTTTCGCCATACTAAAGCTTTCTCAGGCGTTAATTAACGCTTGAGTAAATGCAATTCTTGGAATCGTAGTCCACGATTGGTGGTCTGGTTTTGGTGAGACTACTACGGATAGTGTTCCCAGATCCCAAGCAGGTTCTGATGTTATAATTGGACCCAACTCTTCTTATCCCTTTCAAGTCCAAGTATAACATCAGAACTTGCTTCAAATCTGGGAACACTATCCCTTGGACTTGAAAAGGATAAGAAGAATTGGGTTCAAGTATAACATCAGAACCTGGTTCAGCTCTGGAAACCAGGCCACCAAACGCAGACTGCGATTCCAAGAATTGCATTTACCGAATACCCTACGAGTGCGGAGAATCCTACATCGTTGAAACTAAAAGGCCATTGAAAGTTCGCATTGCCGAGCACAAGTAATACACAGCGAGGAGAAACCAGCAAATCAGGAATAGCAAAGCATATTAGGACTCACCAACATAACATCAAGTGGTCTCAAGCTGAAATCATCCACAAGGAGAAGAAAATTTAAAGAAGCCGCATATATGTTGTCCAACAACGTATTTTGCCAAGCTAGCGTAGAGATACGTAACACATGGAAACCTATAATCAAGCGGAAAACGGCCAACTCCCGTCAAACGGTTCATTATCGAAGTTTGGATAGCTAGTATGTACCTTCTGATCAACAGAAAATAAAAAATGAGTCTTGAAAACAAAATTACTGTTTACAACACGATGTTCAAGCCTGTCATCATGTATGCTTCAGGCGTCTGGGGACAAGCGGCTCCGTCTAACATCTCCATCCTGGAGAGATCACAAAACAAGTTGATACGGATGGTTGTGAATGCTCCGTAGTTCGTGCGAAATGAAGCCATTCGCAGAGATTTGCAGCTGCCTTCCATTCTGCAGTCTATTCAGTCGAGGAATCAGCGAGTTTTTGACAGTGCGGAAACTCACGAAAATCCGTTAGTTAGGGAAGCTATAGATTATGCTGTAGACGACCCCTCCCGATGTAGAAGGCTTCGAAACTTTGTCGATTGAGGCCCTCATGTCCCCCGTTGAGGGATGAACAAATTTTTCATCCATCCCACCCAGCCATGAAGGGGTACCCCGTGAAGGGCGTTACTGATGTCTCCGGACTTTCATACCGCCAATATCTCTTTAGTCATGAATCCATTCGTCTTTCTGGCGAAAATCAGCTACAAGAGTAAGGGAGCTAGGCTCCAACCTGACTGAACTGAAGACGCTTGGTTGGAATAAGTCCAGTCATCACCTGAAGACGATTGTGGATACCAATAATCGAAACTTCGTGAAGTAAATTGGTTTGAAATCTTTCAGTTTTCGTTTCTGGTTCAATTTTCAATTGTTGCTTCTATTTTATTTCATTGTAATTTCAGTTTTTTTGCTCAATATAATTGTTATTTTTTTAGCTAATCTTTTTAATTTTATTGACTCATGGATTTCAAATCATTTCATATCATAATCAGACAATGAAGTGAATGAATAAATTCTTGTCTTGCAATATCTTTTCCAAATATATCCAGCTTGCGACAAAAAGCAGACACGCTTTGTATCAAACCACATATTTATTTTATATTTTCATGTAACTCTTCAGTTTCAAAATATTATTCCAATTAATGAAGGTATAGTATACCTTATCTACGTATCAATTTATACTTGGTATATATACAACACATTACAATATTTGGCGGTCCGAGGTCCGTCTGTTGCTGACCGTTGGGTTACACTAACACTTCCACTTTCCGATACATATTAATGATTTTGGGTTGAAATTTCCAAGACATTTTCTCGTGGATGTTCTTGCGAATTTAGAGAGAGTGGTTAATGAAAATGTGAACCATTGGTTGTTTGAAATTGAGTTTTGTCACTGTTCATAGCTCTCATGCCACACTTTATTTCCAGACTTTCGAAAGCATTCAAAAATCCAGTGTCATGTATCTATTCCAACAATTTTAGACAGTTTCAAGGCAGTGCCAATTACATATGCAGGATATTTTCTGTGAAGATACCTGCACTGACGCTTGTCGGATATAATCCAACGCCCTTCGTGGTATTAGCCAGAGGAATAGTTGTTTTATGGTAGGCGTCAGTCCATTCAACCTACTGTGTGTGTATATCCGAGACTGGCTTGAACGTTTAAAGTTCATTTCTTTAGATTTGTTTACTGCCAGTCTTCAAGCATAGCCCACTGACTAATAAGAAAGATTTTCTTCCTTATTCAGAGGAATCGGGAAAATTACGGATATGCAGTTGGTTAGTATCTCGTCCACTAGATGGAGTGACATTTTGTTGTTCGCTCCAACTTAGGAAGAGGAATGAAATACTCTGAAAGAATTCCGATTTTCAATTATGGAATATCATTGACTTTATGTCGATGATGGCTACTATTTTGCACTGACGAGTGGCTAATGAGCCCGAAACCGATCTGCAAGTGTGCCCGTTCCAAAATTGAAGGTCGACTCTTTCAGTTGGATTGCCAATTGCATATGCAGGAAATTTTCTGTGAAGATTCCTGCATTGACGCCTGTCGGATATAATCTAACTTCCTTCGTGGTATTAGCCAGGGGAGTAGTTGTTATCTGATAGGCGTCAGTCCATTCAACCTACTGTGTAAGTATATCCGAGATTGGCTTGAACGTTTGAGGTTCATTTCTTTAGATCGTTAATGCTGTTGGAAAGTTAAAGTGTGTTGAAAATAAAAAAATACCCATTTCAGAAATGAAACTCAGTTTACTTCGCCTGAAGACGCCAATTTGGTTGGTGAAACGGAGCCGAGTGTTGGAGTTCTTGGGAGCAGTGCGTTTTTGGGATCTATTCTGTGCCAAAGGTTCCAATTTCATCTTTTATTTTAAAGGGTGGAATTGAACATTTTCAGACCCTAAAAGATACATCCATTGTCAAAATATTTATGAATGATTGTCGTAAGATGATAACTTGGTAAATAAAATGATATTGTTTGAAAGCTCCAGGAAGTTTTTCAAATGTTGTGATAATGATCTCCCGTCAGATTATAAATATAACAAATGGATCTCTGCCTAACTTCCTTCATAATACGCATAGTGGGTGTGGGTAACAGGAGAGGGACGTCAAAACAAGTAACGAATATAGACTCTGTTTATCTTTATGAGATGTGTAATATCCATATTTTTAGTTGAATTCTGCCTACTCAATTCGGGAACATGATTGTGAAAAGATAAAAATGAAACGTATGAAACTGATAAGAGTGAATTCGCGTCATCGTAAAAATAACAAAAATAATGACAGGATGGATCCAAATTCTTGGAACAATAAAGGTGAGTTCTACGTTCTGTTCATTTAGCTTCACTAGTAAAATACTTATTGTAAAAATAATGAACAAATGAAAAAAAATCCTTTTGGTGTTACACAAACTTGCCTACAATTCATAAAGTTACACATACAGAGTGTTGAGTTATTGTGTGAATTAATTAAAAATTCAGTTCTTATGTAAAATGCATAGCAATCGACAAAACACCCATTTTACTACCGATAAGAGACACATTTTGCTAGTGATTTATATTCAACTAGCAGACCCGGCCACGCGTTGCTGTGGCTGCGGTTTTTCTTATATTACATTGAAGTAGACTTATTAAGAGGAGAACATCAGTCACGGGGACCACCATGCTTTTTTACATAGATGCCATTCTTAAAAAAATATGGCGACATCCATGACAGATTTTCTACGATCGTAACCCCTTAGTACAATGAAATTATTATTTACGAACGAAGACGGAAACGTTGAAGCTGGTATAAAAATCCACTGGATTGGGATTTGAAGGGGAAGGACTTTGAACACGATTGATTAAGATTTTCGTACAGTTGATATTAAGCGAAAATCAATACAAAAGAATCAAGTTCAAAATTAATTATCATTTCTATTCAATTTTGTAACAAATGAGTAGATTGCAAAGTTGTTAGTAAATAACATGTGACACTTAAACTTATGAATGAGGTAGGCATGTCAGATAGTCTTACATTTTTAAAAATAACATTCATTATTTTGAATTATAAATACTTCTAATTTCAATTTGATTTAGCACTAATCGGTGTACAATATTTTTGGTTAATCTGTCTTTAGCTAACACAAATAGATTCGACGGTTTCCCTACAAGTGAATATGCAACATATAGTTGCCCATGAGAAAAACATCGACTTTCCAAATCTAAACCACAAATGAACATTGTTTGGCCTTGGGACATGGCAAAAGCTAAACGAATTGGAAACTGTAGCCTTCTAAAGGGTGTGGTAGAATCTGACGGTATCATTGAAATACTTGGCAACAGGACCACTTTTCCTCTAAACTTCCCAATTAAATGGTTGCTTCAAGAATATTTCCGGTGATTATAGCACATTCAAATGAGAAGTGCAAAATAATTTTTAATAGAGGTTAAATAAAAGTAATGAAAAAAAAATTTGTACGATTATTGGGAAAGTTTGGGGAGCTTTGTATCATTTTCTCATAGATATATTAATTAACTTTTTTGACTATGTGATAATACTCACATGTATATATTTTCATTAAGGAGTTTTGAACAATGAAGCACAAATTATGCAGGAATAATTTCACTGTATTTTTTACACTTAATTTACACTTCATTCTAAGTAACACGTGGCTGGCTATGCTAATACCAAAAATTAAAAAGGTAAAAACAATTGGATTTCACGGTATTTCGTTCAGTAGAAAATAATTGAATAGAACTGGTACTTTGATGAGCCATCACGAATGACAGCGTTGTCAAGAACTATTACACTATTTGAATCCAAATTTGGAATCAATGTGTTTTCAAATCATTCCTCAAAAATATTAGCTTCCATGTTCTTGTCATAGTCAACATTGCAGTCTTCAAATTTTTTTCCACATAATTTCAAAGAACTCGGAACCCATCCTTTACTTCCTCCGCAATGCACAATGATTAGTCGTGATCCTTTGTTTGCATGCATGTTAGGCCTACACATTCTCGAACCATCAGTCCACCCTTTCGTAACTGTGTCGTGAAAGTCATACCAAGTTGCGTCCAAATAGAAAATTTTCTATGATTCCTGTCTATATTTAGTTATTTGTTCTAAGTATTTGTTACGCAATTCCACTATTCTTCTGCTTTCCATAACTGCTTGACGTTGTGGCTGGAAGTATTCAAGTTCTTCCTTATGATTTCAATTGTAGGAATCTCATTGCTTCTGTAACAGTCGTATATTGTTTTTTTGATGATTTTATTTGATGAACGTCTGAAGGTTTTGGTAATCCCATATCACATCGCGTCTTGCGTTCATAAGCTTTGTTTTTGATTATTTTACGTACATTTGTTTGAAGGTGGTTGACAATGTTTCGTGGTGTATTTCATCAATTCAGACTTCCATTGTCTGATATAATATAAATTGTTTCGAAACCAAACTTGAGATGTAGATTCTTATATACATTGAAACATACTCTCTGTGTTTCAATATTCAAATGCATCCGAATCTTATTCACTGGTATCTCGTTTTTGCATTGTTCACCAGCGCTATTGGAATCACTACATAGGAAAAAGTCTGCGTTGTTATCACACTCGTAATTACTATTAGTACTTGTTCAAGGCGCCACATTTTAAATAGATAAGAAAAATTTTAAATAATAACTGCACCAGTATCAAATTTCAACACTCAAATCGTGATCAGTTCCTGAAGTGAACTCTCTTCAGTCCACGTGGACTAGTTCGTAGCGGCCTTATTTCTCTGTATTGGTTTTTTTGGCCTTTGAGATGCCGATAACTTTAACTATTCACAATAAAGATTACTTCGACTATACCTAGTAACACCGAAAATATTCTTTTTGTTTTGTAGCCAATTTTCAACACAGAGAAAATTCACAAGCGGAAGAGGTAGACGAGGTACATGTAAATGGATGGCAAGCAATGATAAAAACCTTTTTGTGGTTGTCGTTAGCTGTATTCCTTATAATTGCAGCAGTATTGATATTAGAATATTGCTTTCTGAATAGGCGAACTGAAAATGAAACATCATATGCTACATCTCAGAGTCCACCTTCTTCCATTAAACTTCCAAATCACCAGTTTTTTAAAAAGAGCGACTGGGGTGGTAGACCACCAAAATGGCAATTGAACATTACTGGTCCTGTGAATATGGTCATAATAAAACATCTGAGATCAAGAACCTGCGACTCTTTTCCGAGTTGTAGTAAAGTTGTAGCGACGCAACAAAGTCAAGATGCCAGAGACGGTCATCCAGATATATACTGCAGTTTTCTTATTGGCAGTGATGGAAATATCTATGAAGGAAGAGGATGGGGAGTTCAACCGCAGTACAGAAATGATACGGTCGACATCGTATATATTGGAACTTACGATATTGACAAATTAACGCCAAATATGATAGATGCTGCTAAAACTTTAATCAACGATGGAGTTAGCAGGAAATACTTGACTGAAGACTATATTATCGTCTGTCATAACCAAACTAGTCCAAACACATGGAGCCCAGGCCAAAATATTTTCAAAGAAGTAAAAACTTGGCCACACTATGACTCTGGAATTTTCTTTGAGACGACCTCAGGGAACACGGTGGCTTCAGTGAAGCATTCGGTAAGCCTGACTTCAGAAGTTCAAATAATATGTTAACTCATGTGTTTAACTCACTTGTGTTTTGTGGACTACGTTTTTAACAAGTGTTTGAGGTGACTAATTCTTCTACTAATAAATTTCGATAAAAAATTAAATTGAAGTATGACGAAATATGTATTGAACATAATTTGGAAAAACTGCCTCGGCTTGAATTATTCATTAGATGTAGGTATTGATTTTGCTTTGTATCTCTCAAGATATATGTATAAATACTTATCAATATTGAAGACTGCTTAGTAGTTATATTTTATAGAGTTACCAGTTTTCAGAAAGTATTCGTAAAATCAACAATGTATTGGGATATGCTTAATGCTTATGAATTGGGAGGCAGTAATAATTACTCAATTCAAAGAAATAATATTTATCAATGTATTTATATCTGTGCATTGATATCTGTGAGTTAAAGTTTTTTGATACTTATGAATTGATATGCAGGGATAATAATAATTTTATCCATAAAAATCATACAGAAAGGAATAGAAAATAATATCCTGAGAGTAATATGAATAGAGTACATAAGGATGAGTGCCATCGCACTCGTTTCCTAAGTGGAATAGTAATTAACAGTTATATTCGAACAATTTTGTAAAGTTATTCCTGGTAGGTCGTTTTGTTTCAATATGTTTTCAGTAATTGAAATATTAGCTGCGGTCGAAGTTGAAGTTGATGGGGAAACGTACTGAGCTTCCACAGCATTGTTGTGTTCAGGTTCTAATGGTGCTGGAGGCTGAATGGATTCTACTATATACTTTTTGAAATTTTTATTTTGTTAGCTATGTAGTTGTCGATGAAGGATTCTGCGACATTGCTGGATTTCCAACCCTCACGGCGTTTTGAAGTTAAAAGATTTGTCCCTGCATTAACTAAAATAGTCGCAGATGACCTTCGGAAACAGTGGCCAGTATATAATTCAGGGTTCGGTAATTGCAAAAATTTCGCTATTTCTTTCGCCATGGTGTCATATTTATTTATTCAGACAGGCTGTTTCGTGCATTTGTTATTTTTATGATTTAGAAGAAACGTGTTTCATTTGTACACGGTCGAAGCTTCACATATTTTTTGTAAATTTGGTAGAATTCTCCTGTGACTGTTGAATTTCTAGGATCCATGGTTTTAGTATCTTAAAATCTTCCATGTCATCAATTTTTAATTTTGGAAGTTCATCACAACGGCATGCCCCTGTAAGGCCAATAGCTAAAGCAGCTTGAAATCAAAACCAATAACAATAACAATTTAAACATTTCCAATTAATACCTTTATCAGCAAATATTTTCCATTAGGAGTATCTTTTGAAAATTTGTTGAATTTCTTCAGAAGTTAATGTTTTTGACTATTTTGGAGCATATTTTTCAGATTTGTGTTTTAGAAATACACATAGTTTCACGTATTTTGATATATCAACACAGTTTTCAATAATTAAGGTACTTCTCAGCATCGAGTTCTGAGACCATAATGTTGATGATTTCAATCTTCTCGACAACTCTTCAAAATAAACTAACAAGGTATTTTCGGAACAAGAATTTACCTTGGCTTTCATTTTCCACTCCATGAAGGTTCTGTAGCAAATTATTGGTGTATTTTCCAACTCTAAATCTTCGTATTTCATTGTATTCGTTATTTTATAAATCTGAACTGTTTATACTATAACAATCAACAATAAATATATTTTCGTTGAGTGAGTTGACAGCAATAATTATGCAGTGCTTCGGTTTTGTTGTTATGGAAACGCCGACAATGGGCTACTTGGATATTGCACGCGAATCGTCGGCATTGCGTTGTCAACATGGAGAACGTGCCATATCAATCTGACATTTAACAATTCATGACTGACTTGGGTTATCGTGATAACAGTGAGAAATTATTTCTCACTGCGTGAGAAATCTTTCGTTTTAACGTATGAAAGCGATGAGAGAAGTGTCACATTGTATAGCAAACGTATATTATACAACATGTACCTACCATACCTCAAAATATGTGTAGAGTTAACTTGAAAATTCATCATTTTGGTAAATATAAAGAAGATTAAACATATTTAAACAGATTCAATAATACTAAGTTCAATGTTATATATGATGGGAATGAAAACTAATTATACAAATAAATGAATAAGAGATGACTGAAAAAACGTTAGAAAAAAAAACGCAAATGTATATCTGGACCAATAGGAACATAATCTATGTAGATATTAAGAGCGAATGGCGTGTATGTGAACATTTTGGGTGTGAATGTGAATATTATAAAAAATACATAAAATTGTTGAAATACAAAATGACTGGTACACACGCAATTATTTTGTATTTCAATTCCATAGGTAACATAGTTATGCTTCATACATTATTTCAGTAAAATTCGCTCTGTTCACAAACAATATCTGAAAAATTTTGAAGTGCATCATGAGAACGATCGAGAAAATGAAATTTTATATCAATGTTCTTCATACATTGAATCTTGTATGGCTCTTATGAATGCTATCTCTATAAAGAAGAGAAGGTATAGTGAGACTCTGATGGTAAGCGAGTTCAATCTTTATATTCATTGATAGCCTATGTAACTGTAATTTCCTTCCTTGGGCTTGGTAGCTGATTCTCAGGCTCCCTCTCCGGAATCGGAAAATATCAATGGTCATTTTTTTAAACAATATACGGCTGATTGATCCTAAAGTTTAGCTAAAGTAAATATAGTTCAAAAAGACCAAAAAACACGCTTTTATAGCATACGAAACTAAAAAAAGAAAACTGAATATAGTTTGAAAAACTAAAAAACACGATTTTGAAGACCATAGAACTAAAAAGTTGAAAATCTTTTTCTAAAATAAGCTTAAAACAACACCGAAAGAAAAATACTAGTATCATTGTTAAAAAAGCGTGGGCGCTTTGTGCGCTCGTCGCTTGAAGTACCTTGAACGTACCTCCGCTGCAGTTCTTCCCTTTTTATGTATACTTGGCACTGGGAGTCTAATTTCAAGTGCCTCCTCTCACTCCCAATCACACCGACCCTTCTGCAATTGACGCAACTGAGTCTCCGATTACCCTCACACTTTTTTCCTTCATGTTGTCCTTCGCATTTGTTGCAAGCCGGTTCCTTCCTACACACTTTCGCTGTGTGCCTATAGTGATAACACTTGTAGCAAACAACCCCACCGTTATGCTGCTCCTCCACATGTTCCCCGTGAGGTCTGGGTCAAACATTCCCAGTTACATGAATCTCCGGAAGAGCACTGTATTCACTTTTAGAACTATCTTCTCCTTCCATGTATTCATTCCTTTTTCTCCATGCATTTCTTTCGTTATCTCCTTCTGTGAGATATTCTCACTCAATGCCGAGTTTTGCTTTAGCTGGGGTTGAATCAATTCCCGATCTCCATAGTCCTTCTCAACTCCAGTGAGAAGTACATATTGATTCGGAATTTGATCTTTCTTAACGTTCACCCTTCTCTCATCCCGTAGCACGTTCCTGTACATCTGTCGTCCCTTCTCTGTTTCATCTTTCAGCGCAAATTTTGGTGATGGCCTCCACCTAGCTCATACACCCCTTCGAAGTCGTTCGCTGACTATTCGTGCAGCAGGCGTCTCATCTCCCTGATCTGTTTTTACTATTATGATCTCTTCCTTCAGTGGCGGTGGTGTCTTCCAACCTGGCCTCGGTTTCCTCTTTCTCCATAGTTCGGTGGAGTATGTCATCTTGGTTCTACTTTTCCTTTTTTCTTTTCTACTCTCTGCCACCTGGAACTCCGTATCCGTCTCCATGTCTGTTTCAGTCTGTGTAGTTAATTCGATTGAACCTTCAGTATCCATTTCAGAGTTGCCAGAAGGTGTAGGGTTCACCTTGATGGGTTTGACCTGGGTTGGTTGCCCTTGCTTGGATTTTGCCTTCGATTTTTTGTATGTACCTCAATCTCTTCTAATGTCTATTTTATGGATAACCAATCCTCTCCTATCATTTCCTCTAATCGTATCGTTAGCGCTGCAGTACTCTCGCTCCTTCTCACATAAACTAACTCTTTTCTAAATCTCTTTCACTCTGTTAATCATTTTTTCTATCGATTCCATTGCTTCTTGAAGAATCAGATATTCATCTTTGGTGAAGAACATATCAAAAATTTTACCCTTTCCAAACCCACGGATGAATTTGTCACTTAGTGCATTATCTAATGATTTACAATGCGTTGCTGGACCGCGAAGACGAAACGCATACTCTTGCATAGTTTCCGACCCCAAATTTTTGGTTGCATGAAATGCAAAACGTTCTGCAAATACCGCACGAGTAAGTTTATAAAATGTTTCGAATAATTTCACAATGTCCTCAAACGAACTATTTTTCGGTTTTGCAGGTGGCGAGGTTTTCTAATGGCACGAATACATTTTTGGATAAACCGTTCAATAATATTGCACGTTTTCTCTCTTCATTATCGATTGAATTTGCCACGAAAAAAGACTGGATTGAACATCTGATTGCAACTTTTTTTATTGTTCTCAGAACTGAATTATATCAATTCTTCAATGATGAGCGCGCTTCATGTTAACCATTATCCTCGTCGCCAAGTGTTATGTACTTCACCATTTGTAACAATGATACACGGTTCTCATACATTCCATTTAATTTTGAAAATTCAACTGCACTCATATCTCCCAAGGTCCCGGCCAAGCGCATGTGAAAAGATATACACTTTTTATCTCAAACAGTTCGACTACAGTACACTTTTGATAGTTCTCTAAAGAAATGAACTTTAAATGTTCAAGCCAGTCTCGGATATACCTACACAGTAGGTTGAATATACTGAAGCCTATCAGAAAACAACTACTCCCCTGGCTAATACCAAGAACGGCGTTGAATTATATCCGACTGACTAATTAGAAAGTTTTTCTTCCTTGTTCAGAGGAATCGGGCAAATTTCGGATGTGCAGTTGGTTAGTACCTCGTACACTAGATGGAGTGAGGTTCGGTTGTTCGCTACAATTTAGGAAGAGGAATGAAATACTCTGATAAAATTTCGATTCTCAATTATGGAGTATCATTGACTTTAGGTCGATGATGGCCACTATCTTGCACTGATGAGTGACTAATGAGCCCAAAACCGATCTGCAATGTTTCCGTTCCAAAATTGAGGTTCGACTCTTTCAGTTGTATTGCCAATTTCATATGCAGGAAATTTCCTGTGAAGATTCCTGTAACACAGTAAAAATAAAAATCTCAAAGTGAAGAACATTATCTGGATTTAAAGAAATCTTGCACTCCTATATTAATGAAGAAATATTTTTTAAACTGAGAAACATATTCTCTCGAATTGAATTTGAATCATTATTTCAAATGGACTGAATAAACACTTCTTTTGAGTAGAAAAAAAAAATATTCCACCAAAATTGTGCATACATTTCAATAGAAATAATCACATTAGCTCAAGAGAAGTAAGTATGCATTCTTTAGTCTGAGCAAAATTAATCTCGAAGCCAAACTCTGCGTTTTGAAAGAATGATATGTTTACTTGGAACATTATTTAAATTTCTCCGTATGAGAAATTAATTGTTTTCCTTTGAAGAGAAGCATTTTTTCATTGAAACGCTTCTATTTGTATAAATCAAATAAACTCATTTACTTCATCAAAGATGAACTTATGTTTCTGTGTATAAACTTGAATCCAAAGTATCTCATCATCTCATCTCATAAATAAATATTCAATAAGAAAACATATATAAAAAAGGGACATATTCTTGACAAATTGCAAATTAACAAATAATGAAATCGAAGCCTATGAACAACATTACAACTCAGACAAGAAAATGAATTAATTTATTAGTACACAAATGAAGTTTTTAAAACTAGATGCCATTCTGGTAAATAACATTAAAAAAATCACTATCGTCGATCAAGTTCTGCATTCTGCTTTTGATTATCCACAATTGCCGGAACATCACTTGGATTCTGAAACGAAAGAAGAAATCAGCACATCATCCTTAGCCACTATTTCAAATATATAGAAAGGTAAAAATATGAAAACAGCAACCACTCAATAAAGGAAAAACTGTTTTTTAAATAAAACACTGTTAAAGTGGGTTTATTCCGTTAACCAACCCAATTGTTGTACGCATGCGAATGACAACCCTCAAAATTTTAAACTTATCTGAGGTCTTATTATTTAACATACGATTCCTAGGTTTCAGTCCAGCTGAATTATTGATGAATAGGAAAATAAAAACTCTTTTACCGGTCTTACCAAGTCTGCTAGAAAATGTTGTTGATCCAAGAGCAATTTTTAGAGAAAAAGAGATAATTAAGTACATTTTGGCGGGAAAGCGTGTGTTACTTTTCTATTGTTTACAATCAGTATTCTGTGTTTCATAATCTCGAAAAGTTTAGAAGTGATGAGTGATGTGCGAGAAGTTTGAGGTATTTTTATTTCATAATGATGTGAAGAACCACTCCTTAACTCCATAAAATCATTATGATTCGTTTGAGGGGTATTCTTTGCTGACCAGTTGAAAACAAATCTACGTAGTTATTTGGAAAACGACAGAATAGAAAGTACTCCATTATTTTGATATCAAAATGATTATATATGATAAGGTTAAAATTACAAAAATAATGTTTCTTTATTTTTGACAATGTATAGGATATCTACAAACTATAGGAGTGTTTATTGTTCTGTTAAGTGATATAATAGACCACGATAAGATAATGAATGAATATCTTCAACAAGATCTAATAAAATTCAGCAAGAGTGGTGAAAAATATTTAGTTTTCCTATGAACAGAAATAAAAATGAATGTCTTCAATTCTTACCAAAATTCCTGTTGCTTATCAAAACGTTTCAGGACAACTTGTGTCAGTTGTCTGCGCTTCTTGGATATCGTATTTTTTAGCTTTATAGCTGTCTGACTTCTCTGGTACATAATATCCTCATCAATCACTCTATTGAATATCTGAAATATCCTGTAAGAGGAATTTCAGCAAAGACGATTATTATTGCATGAACATGTAATCAATAATTCATTAAATGAAGATGATATTTCCGAAATAATATTATTGACAGTTATTGGTTAATTATTAGTGATAACAAATGCGGACCATATCAAATCATATTCAAAACTTGTGACTTGTGATGCACTGTTTGGAACCTTTGGTGTAGTAATGAATATTACTGGAGTTTTCTCCTGGAAAAAACTCCAACAGAACTTGCGACTCATGACCTTAAAATGTTTGACTCCATCACTTCTTGAGCCCCTATTCCTTTTGAGTTCCTGTTTTTTGTTGCTTGAGTTAGATATTTTTTTCCACGACGGTAGAGTTGAATTGTTGCAAGAAATCAGATAAACTTGATTGTAAATTTCGAATTCTTCTTGTACCAGATATTTTCTGGTCAGATTTTCCTCACCAACACAAACATTTTGTTTTTCGACACGCCTTTCACTAATCAAATTAAAATAATCTACTGACATAATCTCCTAACATATTCTCCTGATGATTAGGGACAATTGGTCAGTTAGCAACAAATGTTTTCAATGATAACCTACTCAAAACACCTAATAATCACAGTAGTCAATGAGATGTACATAAAAAAATTAAATACCTTTCAAGTAATTTTAAATCTGACATTCCTTAGGAATTGAAAATAACAATCGAAATGTAACGATATGAATCCTGGCATGACATCCATGAAGAGTGGATCCAAATCAAGCATTTTTTCCACACCAGAACAACAGCATTCTACTCAAAGCTAAATTGGCGTCTTCAGGAGACGAAGTTAACTAATTCTCAAATCTAAAGTGGGTCTTTGTTTATATCTAGCAGGTTACCCTGCAGGTAGTTTTAGGTGGGATCCGGATACTGTGGAAAAATTTTAATGAGGTCCAGAAAAAACAACTGATAATAATTAAGTGCTACCTATCTATTATTTTAGTTTCACATCAAATTCTGAATCATAAAACAAGGACTAAAATTGATGTGAGAGCCAGTCTTGAGCCAGTTTCTAATAGTTTGGTTCTCGAGAGAAACAAGCAAATTCAAAGGGTGTCTTCTAGGTGGGCGTCCGTTAATCGCTAACGATTTTTATTTTTCAAAAAATCCATCTTTGAGAAAGATGTTTCACATAAGTTTGTCGAGCCAAACATAGTGTTTCTTCCAGTTTTCATATTTTTCTGGGACATGTTTGGTCCAAAATTATTCAGTGGATATACATTTGCAAAGACACATCTTCTTGCAAATCAATTATCTCTATTTGAAATGATGACTTTGAAAATTCATACAACTTGACAGCCACATCTCCCCATTATGCCGCAACATCGACTTCAAATGGCGATTTAAGAAACGGAGGTAGCTTGCCCATTTCTGCAATGTTTTGGAATCTTGTAGCAAATTCGTTTCTAAGATCGGCCAGAAATTTTACAAACACCGCAATGTTTTCTTCAGTTTTTTTTAATTCAAGAATTGTCGGAAAATGGGTATACTCTCAGAACTTATTAATACAATTTATTGTACGGTTTTCACTATGAAGGGTTTTACAAAAACCGCGACACGCGTTTCGCCATACTAAAGCTTTCTCAGGCGTTAATTAACGCTTGAGTAAATGCAATTCTTGGAATCGTAGTCCACGATTGGTGGTCTGGTTTTGGTGAGACTACTACGGATAGTGTTCCCAGATCCCAAGCAGGTTCTGATGTTATAATTGGACCCAACTTTTCTTATCCCTTTCAAGTCCAAGTATAACATCAGAACTTGCTTCAAATCTGGGAACACTATCCCTTGGACTTGAAAAGGATAAGAAGAATTGGGTTCAAGTATAACATCAGAACCTGGTTCAGCTCTGGAAACTAGGCCATCAAACGCGGACTGCGATTCCAAGAATTGCATTTACCGAATACCCTACGAGTGCGGAGAATCCTACATCGTTGAAACTAAAAGGCCATTGAAAGTTCGCATTGCCGAGCACAAGAAACACACAGCGAGGAGAAACCAGCAAATCAGGAATAGCAAAGCATATTAGGACCCACCAACACAACATCAAGTGGTCTCAAGCTGAAATCATCCACAAGGAGAAGAAAATTTAAAGAAGCCGCATATATGTTGTCCAACAACGTATTTTGCCAAGCTAGCGTAGAGATACGTAACACATGGAAACCTATAATCAAGCGGAAAACGGCCAACTCCCGTCAAACGGTCAGCTCCCGATAAAATCGATGAAGACGAGAGGGAAGAGGGGATAGGTGAAAGCACTCAAATGACTTATAAATAGTCAGCTCTCGGAGGAATAAGTCCATATCACCGATGACACGGTTTTCCTCTCATCTTCCCCGGCCAGAAATGTGAGGATCTCTGGAAGGGAGATCAACTGGCAAGCGGGGGTAAAGTACCTTGACCGTCTAATAGACCTGGAACCCGCACATTATGCATGTTAAATCGAAGATCGAAGTTTGGATAGCTAGTATGTACCTTCTGATCAACAGAAAATAAAAAATGAGTCTTAAAAACAAAATTACCGTCTACAACACGATGTTCAAGCCTGTCATCATGTATGCTTCAGGCGTCTGGGGACAAGCGGCTCCGTCTAACATCTCTATCCTGGAGAGATCACAAAACAAGTTGATACGGATGATTGTGAATGCTCCGTAGTTCGTGCGAAATGAAGCCATTCGCAGAGATTTGCAGCTGCCTTCCATTCTGCAGTCCATTCAGTCGAGGAATCAGCGAGTTTTTGATAGTGCGGAAACTCACGAAAATCCGTTAGTTGGGGAAGCTATAGATTATGCTGTAGACGACCCCTCCCGATATAGAAGGCTTTGAAACTTTGTCGAATAAGGCCCTCATGTCCCCCGTTAAGGGATGAACAAATTTTTCATCCATCCCACCCAGCCATGAAGGGGTACCCCGTGAAGGGCGTTACTGATGTCTCAGGACTTTCAAACCGCCAATATCTCTTTAGTCATGAATCCACTTGTCTTTCTGACGAAAATCAGCTACAAGAGTAAGGAAGCTAGGCTCCAACCTGACTGAACTGAAGACGCTTGGTTGGAATAAGTCCAGTCATCACCTGAAGACAATTGTGGATACCAATAATCGAAACTTCGTGAAGTAAATTGGTTTGAAATCTTTCAGTTTTCTATTATCTATAATTTTCCACAACCTACAACTCTACTGCTTACTATATTTTGATTCTGCTATAAACTGGTAACGTAAAATTTAGATATGACAACGCGATTTACTCTCAATTATTTTTGGTTTTACTATAGTAAACCAAAATATTATGAAAACGTGAAAAGTCACGAAACAAATGAATGGTTGCTCCGCGGTTTGCGCTACAACTGACAGTCTGCTTCCCCCGCCAACACGCCCACACCCCCGATTTTGATACTAACTCGCTTGTTTCAACAAAACAAAATAACGGCAAGCGCGCACAAACAAGCATACACACAGGGTAGATAGGAAACTAATAAAACCATATCAGTTTTAGGTAATTGTAAAACAGGTTGACTAGGCAACTTGAAATAAAATAAGTACATATTTAGTTGAATTCTATGTGACTTAAAAATATTACTTCAACTAATAAAGGTATAGTATACCTTATCTACGTATTGATTTTTATACTTGGTATATAAAACATTACAATATTTTGCGGTCTGATGTTCGACTTATCGCGTTCCGCAAACGAACCGCGGTCCGCCTGTTGCCGACCGTTGGTCTACATCAGTGTTAACCAACCTTTTTTCCTGACGTACCACTTTACAAGTCAAAATTATTTTGTGTACCACTTAGTCTTATGGAGGTAATTATGGATGGAATATGTACAATATTTTTTATTTTGCTAACCTAACTAACCTATTTTCCAACGATGAGTATAAAAAATAAAATTATTTGTTAAAATATAATGCAATAATTCAATGAGAAGGCTGAGCTTGATGATTAGAAGCCAACTTGGTAATGTCTGGCTTAATATTGCTCAATCTTAAACGGAGATCATTTTTCACACTAATAAGTCTATTCCGATACTTGTTTTTCAGGTACACAAGTAGGAAGTTATGAATGGAAATATAAACTTTTCTGCTTTGTCAGCTATTTATGCGTAGTCCGCACGTCTTTTGAAAACTTTTGCGGTAGTTTTGAGTCACAATTCAGTTCATTAAACTGTTCCTTTTCTGTCGCAGTAGAGTTTTCTGGTGCCATTTCTAAATCAGCAAACGGGTTTTGGATCCAGGAATATTTACTGAAGTCTTCAGGAAAATATATGTTGTAGCTTTGAATCACGTACCAAGACAGTGTGTTTTGATGTCATATCAGAAGTGCAGGACTCAGTTTGAGGTCATTCTCTTCGACGAAATTCTCGAGCGTTGGAAACGATACCTTTTTCAGTTCTGCTTCTGTTGCTGCTTGATTCAGTTTCTTTTTCATAGCTCTTACTTCATCATGATTCCGAGAAGGTGTGTTATAATATCCTTGCAGGGTTTGCTTGAGCTTATTAAGCTTTGAAAATATCTCTGTCAAATACGCCAAGGAGCATAACCACAGTTCATCTGCAAAGCCGTTTTTTAAATTCAAAGTTTTTGTCAGACAAAAATACGAAAACTTCATGGCGCATCTCAAACAAACGTGTCAATACTTTCCCTCTTGACAACCATTTGACCTCTGTGTGAGGAACAGCTGTCTGTGCAAACCACCCATATCATCACATAATATCGCCAACAAACGGGATTGTAAAGTACGTGCCTTGTTAAAATTCACTGTTTCTACAGCTTGACTGAAAACCTTCTTCAAGCTGTCAGGGCAATTTTTGCTTACCAACGTTTTTCGATGCAAAGAACAGTGCGTGAATATTGCTTGGGCAGCCACTTGTTTGACTCTAGCTACAACTCCAGCGTGACCCCCGACCATCGTAGCGGCTCCATCGGTACAAATTCCCACAGACTTGTTCCAATCCAGATCATGCTCATTCATAAAACCATTTAACTTCACAAAAATATCTTCGCTAGTTGTATACCTTTGGCAGCCGGTAATATTAAAGGTTCGCCAATTGTATGTGGCTTCTTAGCTTCTTGAGCGATTCTTAAACTAACTTTATACGAGGTTTCAACTGCCCTGGCGTTTAAAGATGAAAATGAGCTCATTATTGTTTTGCTCCCTTTGAGCTCATTTTCTTTTCTTTGGAATAAGCCACAGGTTTTCCTTTCGAATTACTGTATTTTAATGCTTCATGAGAAGTTGAGGTTTTATACTGTGTTTCGATAGTGTTTCCATACAAACAACACACTGTGGAATGGGCTCATTTATACTCCCAGTATGAGTGAACTCAAAAGCTAAATAATTAGAATCATATTTTCGATTGTTTTTTTTTTACTTTACTAGAAGTAATTCTGGATGGATGAATGCTAATTTTTGCTGCTTTTGAGTCAGTTGGCGTACCGGTGTCCTCAGTAACACTTTCAACAGTTTTCACATCACTTTCACTACTTTTGAAAAGTTTAAGTATAGAACCACTGGTTGAAGGACTAGGTTGGCAACGTTTTAAAAATCTATCCATATCAACTGTGTCAAAGCAAAGAGCGACACAACACTAAACTCAACCAGACAAAACATTTAGCATTGCTACACGTTAAATTCTTAGTCCAGCAGCTTCCTTGGCTAAAGAGTCGGCAATGCGATTACGCTTTGATGATATATTGCAGTAATTGAGATCTTCATCATCAGCAACACAAAGTTGGTGGAATAATCTGTCATTGAAAGAGCTGTTTCGAATTTTATTGATTGCTTTGATGATATATTGCAGTAATTGAGAGAGGCGCTCACTCAAATTTTTCGCAACCAAATGTTGGCTATGAATGACGCAATGTACAGCGAGCACATCTGGAACTTTATTTTTTAAGTACGCTACGAAGCCTTTGTGACATGCTGTCATAGCCGGAGCGCCATCTGTAGCAGCTGATATAATATTCTTCAGTGGAATGTCTTTCTCATCACAACATTTTTCCAGTGTATATATGGTTTCTCCTTTTGTATCCGTCTATAAATTTCAGGTACATAGTAGTTCTTGATATATTTTCCATTTTAAAATAATCCTCACGTATGACAACAAGAATGCTTCATTGGTCGGTAAAGTGGACTCATCTAAGTGAATTGAAATTTTAGAAGTCTTCAGATGATTGTACAATGACTCTTCAATGTTATCCTCCATCTCATCAATTCGTCTTTGCACGAAACTATTGCTCAAAGGAATTTTTCAGATAATATCTGCCACTACTTTATGGAACACAGTAGTTATTAGTTCTTTAATAGCCGGTAAAATTAAAATCTATCCTATAGTGAGGTTTACCTGTTTGAGCAATTAGCAAGGATATATTGTAGGAAGCGCGGAGTCAGTCGTTGTCTTGCTTAGAAGCCGCTGAAAAAAGTTTTGACACAGTTGGCTGAGCTGAGTGTTTCTTTTCCAATTCTTAACAATAAGTTACACTTTTGTCTTTATTATTCAAATGATCTTGTAGACTTGAGGGTTTCATCGCTTCATTCGAAAATGTTTTTTGACAAAGAAGGCACATAGGCGAAGATGGATTTGTGGAATTTTCAATAAATCCATATTTTAAATATTCCGCGCTTTACTGCCGTTCCCACTTTTTTGCTTCCGAGATAATTTTGTCTTAAAAAATGCTGGGTTTGATTTTACCTGATATTTTCGTAACTTATGTATATATTACAACTGCAAAGATGTATATTAGTGGCGTACTCATGCATATTATGACGATTACAACTTTCACAACTTTTCGAATCGTTATATTTCGAAAACGGCGGTGGCTCGTAGGGAAAAAGTATTGATCTTTTTTTGATCACAATATGATCTACAATTTTTGTTTGGAATATTTTCATGATAAAACTTACCGTTTTGCTGAAAATCGCGAAAAACTAATTTTTTTTAGCTTTGACCTTGAATTGAATTTTTTCCATTCAGGGGAAAGATGACAAATTTTCAAATTTTATTTTTGATCATATTTTAAACAATCTTACTGATTTTCAGCTTGGTGGGAATTCAGGTAGCTGTACTCTTATTTTTGGTTTAATTTTACCGGACTATTATCACAGCTATTTGCTTGAATTTCTGTAAATTTCATCATATCTTCAGAATGCAATTCACAAATGTTCGATATTTATTCATCAGATAGTTAAGTTGCCAAGGAACCACAGAAAAGACATTATATTTCAGAGGTAAGTGAAATATCGTATGAAAATATTGAACTGTACCATAATTGAATATTACTGGTCGATACATGATGGATGTTTTATAAAAATCGTATTAATTAGTTTTTCAAAATGTACCGGTGACACACTTTTCGAAAACAACTAATAATTGAATGAGCCATTGAGAAATAAGTATCACTTTCAAAATTAATTTGACACCTTCATTTTGCCAAACAAATGAAAAGTTCGATTTGTTAAATCTGTTTCTGTTCTGTTCTTCCATTAACCAGCTGTCGCACCCCTACGAACGACAACCCTCAGAAGTCAAAACTTGTGCGAGCTAAGGATTGACAAGGTCTTACCTCGTAACGTGTTATTCCTAACGCATATCAATAATAATGGTCCTAATGAATGAATTGAATAGAACTGACCGATACCTGATGGAAATCCATATGAAAAAACTAATTAATACAGTTTATTGTATGATTTTCACTATAAAGGGTTTTACAAAAACCGCGACACGTGTTTCGCTATACAATAGCTTTCTCAAGCATAAACAGTTATTTCGTCCTAATAAATCTCGTATAATCAAGTTCTTTATTTTTGGCGCTATTGTATAGTCATTTACGTTCCCATTTAAATGATTTCGATTTGAAAGTGTGAGAATACTAAACACTCAATCAGTTTATAACATGTAGTCTACATTTTTATTATAGCACAAACTGTTTGATAAGATAACATTTTTTACCAGATATTTTACAGGAAGTACAGCGCTTTCTATAAATCGTTTCAAAAGTGACATTCTTGGAAAAAGTTTGAGGCAATATATTTATCAATACCAGCATATTTTGTTTTATATACATAGTGTGTTCCTTTCGACCATGAAAAAATAAACCAGATGACGATTCACTTGCGAAATTTATTTATTCATCAGGAATTTCAGTAGAATGTAACAGACGAAGCTTCACAAGATATATTGTTAGCAATTGTTCTGATGAAACTGATAGTATGTGTTCCAAGAATATTTTGTTTTTTAACGGATGCTTCAATTTTTCTAGTGAATTATATGTTCCATTCATGAAATTTTAGTTTAGAACATCTAATTTCATACTAAGAAAAATGTATACAAAAGTCAGTCGATGCGCTTGTGACAAAAAAATTTCAGTTTTGTAATGGTTCATATTGAAGGAATGATGTAGAGTGTACATCAGGGGTCGGCAAGTAGTTTTAGATGAGGNCGAGGTCCAGAAAAAAACAACTGATAAAAGTTGTTGTACTATGTATTATTTTGATTTCAAATCAAATTCTGAATTATAAAACACAAGACCTAAAATAAATGTGAGAAATTACACTGACGGTCTTGATCCAGTTTTTTATAATTTGTTTCTCGAGCGGAACACCAAAGTCGAAGTGTGTCTTCTAGGTGGACGTCCGTTAATCTCAAACGATATTTGTTTTTCAAAAAATAATTCTTTGAGAAAGATGTTTCACATACATCTTGTCGAGCCAAACATAGTGGCTAAATTTATAGCTAGTTTCTTGCAATTTTCATATTTTCTGGAACATGTTTGATCCAAAAGTCTTCAATGGATACCGTTTTATATATGTGCAAAGCCACATCTGCAAATCAATTATCTCTATCTGAGGTGATGCCTTTGGCAGCCACATCTGTCCATTCTGCCGCTACATCAACTTCAAATGATGATTTGAGAAACGGAGATAGCTTTTTATATCAAAGAATTGTCGAAATATGAATACATTCTTGTTTTCAATTCTTTTTCAAAGATATCCAGCTTGCGACATAAAGCGGATACGTTTTGTATCAGATTACATATTAATTTTGCATTTCCTTGTGATTATGTGTTGAGCGCATTTCAATATTTCAAAATATCTTTTTTGTGCTTTCTGGCTCCCTCCCTATCTAAATTTTGCAAGAAGCAGGTTACTTCTTCTTTTATCAGCCAGAAACTTTCAATAACTTGCTAACGAATATTTTGTCGTGTTGCAGTAAGTCAGAATACGCTGTTAGAAAGAAAATCCTTGAAATGTCGGTGCTGAAGAGCAGAATAAGATCTCATAAAATCAATCAACTCGACCAAGCTTTCCATCATTTCTTTCAGTGTAGTACTAAGTTTTCCACAAAGGGCTGCCTGTATAAATTTTACCAACCGTTTTTATAGGACTCCCCCTACAATACTGGCAGGAAGCCTTGAGCTCCTGAGGCCACAAAATGTCAAATGTGAAAAGATATTACTTACCTAATTGTAAACAATACCAACATGTTCATAAGATATTACACCTATAGCACAAATGTTTCAATTCTAAGGGGACTGTAATGAATCCAGGCTCCCCAAGGAAGAAATTGAGGATGTCTCTTCAATACTTGAGACGTTGCTGTTCTGAAGTTATACCTTACCTTAGATATAGCTATAATGCCAGCTTACAATAGGTTGATGGAATGAATCATAGGCATAAAAGCATATACCCTACACTAATATTTTTCCCTTTTTAGGCAGGTTTGAGAAACATAAATCTTTGTTGAGATAATTAATCCAGCATCAAAAATCTAGCTAAGCTTATCTGTGTGTGTCTCCCTCGAGGTGGCTTGAAGAACTAGAATGGTCTTACAGTTCCAAACTTAGATCTGCAGTGTTCTGTCGGTACAACAATTGTGATCGGCTCAACAGCTCGGCTCATGCAAGGATATCTAGTCTTACAGCAATACTAAAACGAGGAAATGGTATCCAGATATTAGATACCCGCTTAACAGCGGGTAACTAATTACTACTGCTACTACTGTATTAAGCATTCATGCAAGGATATCTAGTCTCACAGCAATACTGACACGAGGAAATGGTATTCAGATAAAAGAAGCCCTAAAATGAAACAATTCATATTAGATGGAAACGGTTCACTGGAAGTGATGTCCAGGACGATACGTCTGGACAGAATGATCAGGCTCATTCTCTGAATATATGAGTTGTCTCGTTCTTGAATACCAACTCACTTTTTGGTGTCGTGTGGCCTATAGGTTTACTTTTGCCCCAAGAAGCCAAGATTCAAATCAGTAAAATTCTGTGCTGCATAAAAAATTGAATCCAACAAGTGAGTTGAATGTTTTACCAGCATCCAAATGCTAAGAATAAAACAATTTCCTATTCTTATAAAATATGATATTACTTTGCTAATCCGAAAAATCGAGAAGTTTGGACATAAATTCCAAAATCAGTAAAATGGCTACCAAAAGTACCACAAAAAATTTTGAATCCCGGCAGCAAAACATTCATGGAACCAAAATCGTCAATTCACCGTTCCCTCAGAGCACATAATCCTTATGGGCTTCGAATATGTGTTCGAATATAATTAATGCGTTCGAATATATCCTTGTATAGTTGTTTATCAGTGAATGAGAACTAAACGAATGACGAGGTATTAAAATATCTCAAAACCTCCATGGAAGTATTCATTTCAGGTTTAAATAGTCGTCGACCTCAAAACAGAACAAATGACAAAATGAAACCTACTACAACGACGTTTCGATTGTTAGTATCTACAATCGTCTTCTGGTTATGACTGGACTGATTCCTCCAAGAGATGACTATTTATGGGTCGTTCGAGTACTTTCACTTATCCCCGCTTTCCATTTTTTTTCGCTTCCCTGGTTCAGTGGGAGATGACCGTTTGGCGGGAGTTGGCCATTTTTCGCTTGATGTTGGGTTTCCATATGTTGCGTATCTCTATGCTAGCTTGGCTGGATACGTTGTTGGACAACATGCATGCGGTTTCCTTGAATTTTATCCTAAACCAATGTTCCTCTCTGTGTATGATCTCAGCTTGGGACCACTCGATGTTGTGTTAATGGGTCCAAACATGGTCTGCTATTACTGATTTGCTGGTTTCCCCTCGCTGTGTGTGTTTCTTGTGCTCGGCAATGCAAGCAGTCAAATCTGTTTTTTCTTTTTGGTTGTATAATATCCAAAGTTGATTGCCAGAGTGGCTGATAATTATTTTTAATGATAGTTAATTAAGTTTATGACGTTTAAAGGCGGTTGCAATAAATAGTTTGCTTATGATTACACTTTTATTCGAGTTCTCGCTTAAGTGACCCCCATTACCCTCTTTTACCCTACATTCATCTGATCACATAAAATTGTCAAATTGCAGCACTGGCATGTCTGCATTGCCGGAGGTGGTGGGGGATTCAACCTAAGTCTTTTCGAAGTTGATGCTTCTCCATCATTCTCGATTGATTATCACTACGTGTGACATTTTTCCCACATTCATTGCACATATACATTTTGTATGAAATTATATGAACCAAAAGATTATGAGGAGAATGCGAACTAAGTGAAAGATTCACCCTGCACTCTCAATAAAAGTACATTCCTCCACCACTCCACTTCGAGTCAATGAAAATGACGGAGACGAATCTCAAACCACATGTTCAATGTTATATGACATGCACATACCTCAAGGTCGTGGGACGCCCTTCAAGGTCTAACTTCAAAGTCACGTACCAGGAATATTCTGGATTCCCGAGGTCAAATTTCATGTTTACGGTCACATAGCATACAAATAGCTCGAGGATGATCTTAGGGTCAAAGCAAAAGTGTAAGATCATGTGTCGAGGACAGAATGGATAAGATCAAGATCATATTATGTGACATCAATCAAGGTCTAACCTCAAGGTCACGTATCGAGCAAGGTTGAATCAACCGAATATTCAATGTTAAACTGAACGGTAGATCAAAATCGTGAAGTATCTTTCAAGGTCAGACATACCGTGGGCAGACCCAAATCTCCACGTCAACACCCATGTGCAAGGTCATACCGTCTGACACGTGAATCAAGGTCATATGACGTCATTCAAGGTCATATGACGTCATTCAAGGTTATAAAATGTCACTGGAGTTTTTTCTCAACACCAAACCGTCATTTCAACACATCGACACGTGTTTCGATCACCAAGTGATTATCTTCAAGAGGAAGATCAAACTGTTTGGTCTTCCTCAATATCATTTTTGAAGGCTTCAGGCCTGGTCTATCACCTGACTGAGATACATTATTGATATTGATTGTGAGGAATATTCGGTTGCTTGGTTTCAGTGAAACCAGTGTGTATTGTGTATTCAAACTTATAAATTGGGTGGCCAAAAAAACGAAACAGGAACTGCATGAACTCTTCTGTTATTTGCAATTCCGTTACTATCATCCCTCAAAGTGAAAATCAACCTAAATTATTTTCACGGCATAAGAGATATTGTAGAAGTCATTTCAAAGCTATTAAAATAATCTTCACAGTAAAAATACGCCTAACAGTTTTGTAAAACAATATATTTGGAAATTGGACTTTGTTCAGCAGCTTACTCACTACGTTGATTGAATTTTCAAACTAATTTTGTCGAGTATCCCCAAAAAGAAGTCAAGGGGCCACAGCTCCGGTGAGCGTTGAGGCTATTCATGCTGTCTCTTTCTCCAGATTTAGTATCGCGAAAAAGGATCGTCAACGTATCAAAAAACGAATAACATTCAATTCAGAGAATTGCTATCCTGATGAAAAATTGAATAAACCATATTGGTGAGTTAGATCATTTTTTGAAAGATTTCGTCCTCCTCAAGCATGAAACCTGAAATCACAGTCAACAAACTATAAAATAGCTTCGACACGGTCGTGAAAGTGTAGACTTTTTGACAAATCGAAAGTTCGAGTCAAAATAAAGAAAACTCAATAGCTTGCAGTATTGGAAAGGAAAAAACTGAGATTTGTAACTTTTCTTAGACATATCAAGGTATTCTAGAAGTAATTCACCTCCGCTGAATGGTAGATCGTACAGACTGAAAAATCGATTATAATAGATTCGAGTTATGTTCAACTGAAGCTGAAAAATCTCACAATTTCTCACAATTACTGACATTCTATACTCAATTCATGATTAAGGTATTTTTCCAATAACCGAGTTTCCTCCGTGAGAATTCTGTGTCGATCATAATCTCAAACCTATCGAAATATGATTAGAATGGGTCTTCAACTTCAGGTCCAATTTCCGTTCTTCCTGATAACACTAAATTAATAGCATTTTTGAAACCAAGTTCCACTCACATGATATCACAAAATTATTTTCTATTTAAAGAATAGTCCTGTTCATGCAGCGAAGTGCTCATAAAAGGAAACCCGTTGCTGGCTAAATTGAATCTACATGCTATTCTTGCCCGATAGTTTACATTGGTCAAACAGGAAGGGCCGCCATCCAAAGAATTAAAGAACATAACAGTCGTTTTTTTGAATGTGAAAACCAATTACACCTTCATTGATGATATACATGTGGAAAAGGAAGATTCGAAAATCAATCTTTTAGAATGCTCAAAAATAAGTAGATTTAACTATTAACTCGATGACCAACCAGAATTCATTGATTCTTCTTCGTTAAGTGTCGAAATTGGTACTTGGTGATATAATGCAGGTACCCAGGTATATTTTTATCTATTACATATTCATCTAATTGGGTTTGTTAATAGAATGTTGAGTTGGTAAGTCATTAAGAAGATAGAAACGGTCATAATTTGGATCAGTAATATACATAGAAGCATATACTAGAAGAACTGAGGAAGCTATTGGATATTGAAACACATATCATGTGGTTTCATCAAGTATCGGTCAACTTCATGACCAACCTCATTGATTTTACATTGATTACATTGATTACGGTTTCACGCGAAAACTACTAAACTGATCATCATGAAATTTTGTACACATGGAGGCATTAGAAGTAACATAGGAAACTTAAAAAAAAAAAATTATTATTTACGTAAAATAAAAAAAATTGTTTTTCAAAAAAAATCACAAAATCTCGCTACTTTAACGTCATCTAGCAATCCAGTAATGAAGTTGCAACCCTTAGTACCGTAACACCGTCCACTGTATTATTCACAGTCACGACAATCCAATCCAATTGACTATAGTTCTTCTATTACGAACTGAATAACACTCTACCAATTGCTAACTGCTGCAGATATATTCGTCTACTGATTCCATAGTGTGCCAGGCATTTCTTTTATATTGAACAGTGCGAGTCACCCCCACTATGAAATCGTGAAAGGTTCACATTGCTAGTTGCTATCCACTAGAGATGCCTGACGGAACAGCCAGGCCCATCTCCCAACTTGATGCGATAACAGTTGCCGGTACGAGCAAGCAGTGGTCGTCGCGGTCTCGGAGAGGGTAGACGTTAGGCAGACGGTCCTCGACTGCCGTGGTGTCACCATCGATAGCGGGGCTAGAGCGAACCTTCATCGCTTCGGGAGAGGTGAGGGCAGACCGATGAATACGCATTACTCTGCCACACGTCGTGGAGTGAACATGTCGCTCTCTAGCCGTTGAACGGTTATTGCTGTGACGTCACTCCACTACTAACTTGGTGCCCTCACACCGATGGAGCATTTATTACTTGGAGGATCTTCGAAGTATTGGTGGGGGAGGATTAGAACCGGGAAAAAAATTCTGAACGATCCATACACTACACCCTTCAAGGTCACATCACCTTGACTTCACCAAACAACAACCAATAAAAAAAGCAATTAATACGTCATAGTGGTGGGGGGAGGCCGAGAATCAGCTGTAAACAACTACTCTAGACCAGACAGCATTCACTCCAAATATCTTTTTGGCATCCATCTGCAGTTTATAATTATGTCTAGACAAATATTCATTGATGTATATGCCTGTTCCTTTCAAAGCCGACCTGGCCCGGTACACTTCATCTCTTTTCAGGAAGGAAATCAACTGTACGATGACTATTCTATGTTTAGACTGATTAATCTCATCAACTACTTTCCCAATCCTAAATAGATTGTTTAATTCCCATAAGGCAATTAGTCATTAATAAGAGTTAGTACCTTGGATGTAAGATTTTCATTTTGCCCTTTTTTTATTCCTGTTAGTCTCAGAGTATTTAATTTCAAACTCTGCTCCATAATATTCTGCCTTTCGTTCACAAATTAACACCTTTATCACTTGCCTGCATCATTACCTCCATTGAAGATACCTTTTGGATGAAATAATTCAGTGTAATCTCCATGTTCCTCAGTTTTTCGTCAAATTTCTCAATCAACTTTGGTGCTTATTTGCTGATCATACATAGTATCAATTGTTTCATTATCGAGAGAAGTTGTTCCAGTGTTACTCCGTCCTCTTGTTTCCATTTTGAGTAAAATATGAGGTACAGTTCTGGCAACAGTGCTTTAGAGGTTTGGAATGCCGTGATCGATTGAATACAAAGTTTATCAAGCACACTTTTGGATAATATAACATTTAATTCTTCTCTATATGCTCACTTCTCCCTACTGCCAATATAATAATAATAATACGTCTTTATTATTTTCCTCATACAGTATATACCTATATACTGTATGTACATATACCTATGTTCCATATTCAACCATCTGATTTCAGCCAATTTGTGTGATATTCTTTGATACTTTTTGATGTCATATATCAATCTTAAGCAGGAATTCTGTATTTTCTGAATTTCATTTTATGTAGACAGTAGTCAAATTTGGGCCATACAATGAGTCCGCAAAATAAAAATTTGACAAAACTAAGGTTTCACATAATGTTATTTTAACACTCTGAGGAAAAAACTGCCGGTTCCCATAAATCAATTCAAGTGAGCTATATGCGCGTTGAATAAGCTTATTAATATGTTTTTCAAATCTTAAATCTGAATCTAAGATGACTCCTAAATTTTTGGATCATTTTTAATTTTAATGTTTATAGGCAGCATTTTAGCACGATTATAAGCAGAACCAAACAACAACAATTCAGATTTAGAACAATTAATCAACAAGCAGTGTTCAGAAGCTGAATCAGTGAAGGTTACTAATTCCTGATTTATAGTTTCACAAGCATTATCTACTAGTGAGGAAGGAAAACTGCAATAGATTTGGGTGTCATCTGCATATACGTGAATCTTACATAGCTTCAGAGATTTGATCAAATTGAGAGTGTATATAGAAAAAAGCAACGGACCCAGGATAGAACCCTGAGGCACCCCTGATTTTAATGCCAAATATTCAGATTGAACTGTATCAATTTTTACACACTGTTCACGATTACTTAAATAATTTTGTAAAAGAAAGGTGGCCATATCAGAAAAACTTATATAATCCAAAATGTTAAGTAGCAGGTCAGTATTTATAGTATCAAAAGCTCTGCTGAAGTCTAGAAGAACTAAAATTGTACATTGACCTTTATCTATGGAAGTAATTATATCATCAACAATATTAAGTAAAGCTGTAGTGCAGCTGTGACCTTTTCGGAAGCCCGATTGAACTGTGGGTAGTAATGAAAAGTTATACAAATGTTCTCTTATCTGTACTTCGATACTTCTTTCAAGAATCTTAGAAAGAATAGGTAAAATACTTATTCCCCTAAGATTTCTGTATTCTACAGGATGTTGATTTTTGGGTAGTACTTTTACTACAGCCTTCTTCCAAACTGACGGAACGACACCGTTCATGAGGCAAAAATTTATAATATGTGTAATATATGGAACTATAAGAGGGCAGCAACATTTGATTAACGTAACATTCAACCCATCACAACCCATTGCATTTGATTTAATTTTAGAAATATTATCATAAACGAATGTGTCATTTATTTCCTTGAATTTAAAAATAGGTGGAACGATTTTGTTCAGCCTATAATAATCCAGAAGATGATCAGGAGGAGCAACATTAGGAATAGAATTTACTAGGAAATTATTAATCCCACTCAGGAATTTTATGTTCTCAGAAATTTCACGCTTTCTATCATTAACAAAATTATATGATCTATTTTTATGTAAAATTCATTTTAAATTTTAATACAAAATTATAACCGTTATACAATTTATTGCAGAATAATATCGTTTGGAAGTGGGATATAAATTGTAAATATGTTTTAGAATATTACCGGAGTTTTTCCCCAACACCAAATCGTTATTTTTACACCTCGACACGTGTTTCGATCACCAAGTGATCATCTTCAAGAGGAAGATAAAACTAATAACTACTCAAAACTAAAGCTACTTATACTAATCAGGTCCATCATACAGGTAGGTAATCAGTAATACTACCCATACAAGTGTACCACCCTAAATTAATTCTACAATTGGCCTTTCTATTATTTACAATTTTTTTTGAACTCAAAACTAGGTGGTACAATGTTGTTTAGCCTATAATAATCCAGAAGATGATCAGGAGAAGCAACATTAGGAATAGAATTTACTAGGAAATTATTAATCCCACCAGGATTCTTTATGTTCTCAGAAATTTCACGCTTTCTATCATTAACAAAATTATATGATCTAAGTGTATGCCACATTTTTTTTGAAGTAGAATTATTAAATTGGTGAAGGAAATAAGCCCTTTTTTCTCTTATTATAGCCTGATTTGTAAAATTTTTCAAATCCTTGTAAAATTGTAGATGAGCTGGTGATTTTGTCTGCTTAAATTTCCTCAGAGCTTTGTTCCTCTCCCGTATCATTTGATTTATTGTATATGTTAGCCATGGGGCTTTATTTATCGTTATTCTATCAAATAAATTTATTGAACAATTCACCAAGTATGATACTTTTTCATCAAAATTTTCTTGGTCGAAAATACGGAAGAATGATATATCTCTCAAATCATTAATAAATAACACCTCAAAGAAATTTTGATAACATCTATAGGTACACATCTTTGGGACTACTACCCTTTTCAAATTGAGTTTACAATAGACTATGGAATGGTCAGAAATACTATGGTTTACTACACCCTTTTCAATCAATTGTTCTTTCCTAAGTATTATGTAATCAAGAAGAGACTCAGAAGTGACTGTTTTCCTTGTTGGCTCATCTATAATCTGTGCTGAATCAAAGACATCCAAAATATTGTTAAGTTTATTAAATATGGCATTTTCTTCAAGAAAATTTATATTGAAATCGCCTAAGCAAATCAATTCATCAACAGTTGGGAATATAGATCCTAGAGAATCTTCAAATTCATCAAGAAAGTCATTGTCATCTTGAATATGAGGTTTGTAAATCACCCCGATACCATAACTTTTTTTATTTATAGTCAATTTTATCCACAATTGCTCCCATACATTACCTTCATTTTTAACAATCAACTCGCAAACATATTTATTCTTTACGTAAATGCATAAACCCCTACCTCGTGCATTTCTGTCTCCCCTGTAGAGACTATAATTATTGATATTCAATACATCATCAGTTATATTCACAGATAGCCAAGATTCGCATATCAAAAAAACATCGTATTCATATCGCTGTAGTATGTTTTTTATTTCACGAAGCGATGGAAGTAATGATCGTGTATTTAAGCAGGCTTAACTAAAATAATCCATAAATTTATAAATTATCAATGACAACAAATACCTACAATACCAAATATACTCTCGAAACCAATTTAGTAGTTTTTTAAAATCTAAATATAAGAAAAAATTTTTGTAAAAAACAACCAATTCCACAAAAACGGACTACTTACTTCCTATTGAGGGAATAGACGAACTGCACATGGCTCGCTTATTCAAAGATTCAAATTATTTGTTTTCGTTCAAATAAAATATAAATACCTGTAATTAACTGTGTGAAGAATGGAATAAATGAAAAACACCCAAGAAATTAGAATATCAAAAATATACGTAATCGATAATATTCAGGAACTTATAAAGGACAATTAATTGTGGATTTACATAAGTACTAAGATAATAAAAAATAAACGAACAAGAGAAACTAGAAAGAGTGAACCAATGCATAAAAAAAATCCTTTACAGTTTATTCACATCCTCAATTGTTTTTATTCTGATGTCCGCTTCCTCTTCATTATATTTTAAGAAAATATTCCCTGAGTTGGTCCATACTCTTCCATCTGTGCCTAATTTATTGAGGGCTTCTTTCAACAATTTTTGTTGTATTGGTGTTAGATCTTCCCGAATTGTAATGCCGGTTTGTTTCAAAGACTTTTTGCTCTTGAATACGACACTTCTGTAGTAAAGTGATGAAAATTTCACTATTATCGGTCGATTCTTGTTTTTGAGAACCTTGCCTATCCTGTGACACGAATCCAAAACAGCAGGGGGTATATCTAGGTTCATCTTCCTCTGGAAAATATCCAAGACAGTCAGCGAGCAGTCTTCTTTTTCATTTTCTTTCACTCCATATATTACTATGTTTTTCGCTCTGAATAGCTGGTCGTACCGTTCTTGTTTATTCGTAAGTGTTTCGATTAAATGCTCTTGATCTCTCAAAATTGTGGTCATTTTTGAATTTTCGTTTTTTAATAATTCAATTTCCTTGACAAATTTTTTGCTGATTGTTTCAGTGATCGTAGCCGTCAGCTGAGCTAGGAATTCCTCCGACGTACATAGTTTTGTCACCAAAGTTTTGACTGCTAAGTGCAGTTCATCCTCGCCCTTCTTGTTTCGAAAACCCATAATAAATAAAAAAAAAGACTTACGAGTTCACACAACAGCCAAATTTCCAAAGTCGAAGTATTATGTAGTTTGTCAATCACACTATTCTTACACAATTTTCGACTTTTTATGTGTACGATTACTCTGAATTTTAGGCAAAAATAAGCAGCACTCGCAAACACGTCTACTCCATTAGCTGTCACACACACGGAATATATTATGCAGATACCAGTTTTGTCAAATAACCAAGATCCCCTTCTACTAGATGTTCACAGTGTCACCAATGTGTCTACCAACACACTCCAATAGTCTCCATTTTGTCATAGTGACAGGTCATCTTGAAATAATCCTAGGAAAACAGATAATGGTAAGACTTCCGTTGCCCAGTTATATGATTAGGATACCCGCTGTCATCTTACGGATTATTTGAAGTCCCAAAATGGTTATCGTGCTACCTGGATTTTAACAATGAGTGTTTAGAAATAATATGTGTAATTGATGACTTATTTACTTTGTGGAAATTCATGATCAGTTTGATGAAATGAATGAAAAACACTTTTGTCTAATTTCCACTATTTATTTTATTTTTACGACCGGTTTAGTGTTTTACCCACACATTTTCATGGATACACTAGAAAATACCCTCATCCTCAATAACACACTTTCTCAGAAACATATCGTGTTTTTTCGAAAAACTACACCTCACGATTTGATCTCCACAAACTTTATTTGAAAAATATATCCACAAACTTTATTTGAAAAATATATCCACAAACTTTATTTGAAAAATATATCACATCTTCTCAAGTGATTTGATTCAAATCACTAGCTAGCTACTGTGCTGTGATATATTTTTCAAATAAAGTGATTTGAATCAAATCACTTGAGAAAACTACTGTGCTAGCAAAACATGTTGTGATATATTTGGTTTGTGGAGATCAAATCGTGAGGTGTAGTTTTTGAAATTACTATGGATCTTCATCAAGTAACGGCTGAATCAATCAGAAAAAAAATAAAAAAATATTGTGTTTTGGTTCAGATACGTTGATGACTTACTGGTGGGCTTAATTTCTTAGATTTGAATATTTCAAGAGTTAATAATGGTCTTCAATTCACTATCTACCGGAAAAATATCTACACAAACTGTACAATTCCCTTTGACTTTTTTAATCCACTCTCACATAAATTATCCGTCTTTAGGTCAATGGTACACAGAGTTTTCGCAATCCCTTTAAATGAAAATAATTTCCAGGATAAACTAAAACTAATTAAACAATCAGGTATCAGTTTCTTTAATAGAAAAGATGATATCAGATAAAACTCATACACTTATAAGTAATATATACCCAAATATCAGAGAACACAATACATGAAAATATAGAAGCATTAATTGCTTGTGTAAACTTTCGGAAAATATTCAAAATTACTTCTCTAAATACAAAATAACACCAGCTTTCATAACTCAAACGAGATAGAATGAAACAATCAGGTATATATAAAATAGAGTGTGGTGAATACTCTGCAGTATATACAGGCCAAACCGGTATAAATTTTGAAGTAAGGCTTCGTGAACACGTCTGTTTAGACAAAAAAATCTACAATGTATGAACATTTTCAAAAATCAAAACACAAGATAAATAAAGATAATCTCAAAATCCTGAAAGAAAGAAAATGAATTTTTTGGAAACCATGAAAATAATCAATTAAAAACCCGAAATATATACTTGGGATCTCGGAAACTATGAGAGATACGAAGATGGTTAAATTGGGACAAAGATGCGCATTTATCTGACTAATAATATGCCGTTGAAAAAGTTCTGGAATTTCTAGTATATCCGAAGACATCCAGAAAAAAACAGAAATTTCGGAAAATGGTTTTTATTTTTTCCGACGTTTCATCTTCCAGCCACCATCATCAACTTTATTTCTTATGAGCGCTGCATTGGATTCTTTGTGTTTTGAATAGAACCAGTTTTTACCTTTTCAATGATGTATCATGTTACCATTCTTTTTCGAAAAATTGAAGAAATTGAAAAAAAATAATTCTTATCATAATAGGCTTCAACTTTGATGTTTCTAAATTGGAATTTCAATTTGTTACACTCATGACATTTTGTTATTGTACAAGTCATTGGATGGCTTTCACGAATGAAGAAAAAAGAGATATGACAGAAATTTATTACAAATACGATAGAAATAGTGTAAGGACATCGGAAATGTTTTGAAACTTGTATTCCGAAACACGACAACCACATCGAACTATGTTCAAGTTATTGGATCAAAATCTCACCGAGTTTGACTCATTTGAAAAGCCGAGGAAAAATACGGAGACAGAATGGACCAGGAAACTAAAGAAATATCGATAAATGAGGTATGTATGAGGTAAGTTAGGCATTGTGTTTTTTTTTCAATAAAAATCAATAATTTGCTGATAAACATGAATCCGGGGAAATATACCTACACGTCTAATCTCCTCCAAAATGAATATTTGTCATACAAGTGCTTGAAGACATCTCAAAAAAGCGGTTTAAAATGTTACAAAATACACATATCTCAAAAATTGCTTCCAGGTGATCTCGAGAGGCGATTAGAATTTTGTAACCGGCTAATAGAAGGACGTGATTTTTCTGTTTTTCTGGAAAATGTAATTTGGACAGATGAAATCACTTTTACGAATTGTGGGATATTGAACCGAAATAACGAATACATTTGGAGCATTCTGTCTGCGTATTTTTTCCTCGGCTTTTCAAATGATCCAAACTCGGTGAGATTTTGATCCAATAACTTGAACATAGTTCGATGTGGTTGTCGTTTTTCGGAATATAAGTTTAAATACCTTTCCGATGACTGTTTCTATCGTATTTGCAATAAATTTGTATCATACTTCTTTTTTCATCATTCGTGAAAGCCATTTTTCGCCAAAAATCAATAATAATAATAGTAATCTTTATTTCAAAAATATGCCGGCTATTACAGCTTGTGCACAGACAACATAGAATGAAATAATGTCAACAAAAAAAAAGAAAAAAACTACATATACTCATGAATATATACATTTCTTTAATTCAGTTTGATCTAAATAGTCACTAACACTATATGATTATAAATCTATTAGATATTTTTTTATTTCTTTCTTAGATTTCTTTATGCTCATCAAATCTTTGATTCGATTAGGCAATTTATTATACATTGTTTAATGAGGAGTTTTTTCTGTTATGGTTAACCTATGTACAGGGAGCACGAAATTATTTCTTTTTTTCCATAGGAATGTTGATTATCATTGTTAAAGAACAGATGCATTAAACACTCATAAATATAAAGAGCATATATCGTCATTATCCCATTATTCTTGAGGACATATCTACACGATTGATTATACTTCAAATTACTCATCATTCTAATTGCTCATTTCTGAATTACAAATATTTTTGAAAGACACGCCAGATGAAGCCATTGTATGGCGAAACACGTGTTGCGTTTTTGTAAAACAATTTAGTGAAAATCTCACAATAAAGTGTTTTTGGAATACGTTACAAATATTTTATTTATATTACTATTGCTTTCCCAAAATATGATTCCATATATAGCTACAGACTCAAAATTGGAAAAATATAAAATTTTTACCGATTCTTTGTTGAAATATTTGTGAACCACCCTTAGTCCATACAAAATTTTACTCAATTTGTAAGCTGTATAATCAATCTGTTTGTTCCATTTCAAGAATTCATCAATATGAAGTCCTAGAAATTTGGCGTCTTCTGAATATTTTATGGTAATGTTTTCAATATCCGAATTTTGAGGTCGTTCTATTTGTTATTGATTAGTTTGATTAGAAAATACATACATACAAATTAATCGGCTTCGTTAAGAAGCTGGGGTTATTTGGCCGAGTGTGAATAGGTGTGAGCCACAATAAACCCTCATGGATTGTGGTGGAGGGTCGAATAGAACCACTCACTTTAGACCTACCTACTTTATTATTTACATATAAAATCAACATGGCATCCAAAGTGCGTTTCCATTCAGCGATTTCATTATTGTTGATATATTTAATATTTTCATTCCTAGTAGTAACAGACCTAATCGGAAATCTTTCATTAAATAATATCATGAAATTTTTCATAAAAATATTCCATTGTTGATCAACCTCTGATCTATCTAAGTAATATACTTCATCCCAAGTTAATGTATTGAGTTTGTTACTAAATTTGATTATCTTATCTTTAGAGAAAACTCTTTTGTAAGTATGATAATGTATCTTTTTATTTGCCATTTCCCACGTTGATATTTGAGCTTCGTGATCAGAAATGTGAAAGTCTATAACTGTTGCCTCATAAGTTCCTGTATACTTTGCAAGTATGTTGTCTATACAACTTTTTGTGGTTGGAGTTATACGTGTGTAGTCACTGATTGTTTTTTGAATATCAAAACACTGAGCCAGCGTTAGCAAATCTGATTTTATCTTATTTTCCTCTTTCAATTCTATATTAAAGCCTCCAGCCATAAATAGAACCTTATTACTATCATTAAGTTCATGCAGCAATCGTTCAAATTTGTCGAAAAATACATTTAATGAACCACCAGGTGGTCTATACAAAGAAACAAATATTTAGGTTAATTTCAGGTAGGGCAACTTCGACTGCTGAGCACTCGAATTCACCCTTTGTTGACATATTTACTATTTTTTTTAGTGATTTGCACTCTATTCCTTTTTTACAATAAATGGCTGACCCCCCCATGTTTACTTTCCTCTCTGCCAAATAATTAAGCTAACTTAATTTTTTTTATTCCTATGCTTTCAAGTTCAAATTGTGATTTCCAGTGCTTTGTAGCGCATATAAAACCTCAATTCGGATTATCTCTTAGAAAACATTCAATTTTTTCAACACTGTTTCCCAATGATTTCATATTTTGATGTATTAGACTTATCCTAGAGAAATTACTATTATAATTTGTCAATGCCTGCTCATTTACTTTAAAGAAAAAAGTATTCAGGATATTCTTTTTGTTAATATTCATTGTATCTTCTAAAATCAAACCTGCGAAAACCAACTCCTTTGAGCTATAGAGGAGGTCTGTACAATTCCCCTCTACATACGAAATCAGTTCCTACCATAAAACATTTTTTATTTGGAATATTCGATTGCAGTTCTTTCACAATGAAGTTTTCAACTTTTCCCAGTCTGATTTTTAAATAACTTGTAATGTGTTTATCTTCTACTACTGGTAACACCCTGTATATTTACATCCATGTTCTTTGTTGTACTCCCACAAAGCCGTAGTTGTTTCCAGCTTCAGCCTGTCCTAATTGTCTGGTTGCTGTTTTTTCAAATTTCCTCCGTCTTTTTGACTTCACTTCTGTAAATCCCTCTTCATTTTCCAGTTCTGATTTTTCTGATTCAGATGACTCGTTGTTTATTATATTTTCTTTGAATGACCCCTCGGTATTATGCTAGCCAACAAAAGGTTTTTGTTGGCTAGCATTTTTCGAGTTTTTATTCTTCGGTAGACAACCATTTTTTATTTTAATAGTTTTTTTGGCTTCTTGGGAATTTATAATCGTATTTGTTATAGGTTTTTTGTTCCGCTCCGTGAGGTTATTGACTTTTTCCTCCAACATCAATTTATTTTCAAGTAAAATTTTATATTTTTCATCCTTTTCGGATAATATTTTCATGAGAAACTCATTTTCTTTTTTCAACCATTCTATGTACTTATCTTTGTTACTCTCATGGGTATCATTAAGCTTTTCATCTACTACTATATAGCCTTTTACCTTTGATTTTTCTGACATTTCTGCTTCATACCATAAGATTCGTGTTTCATCTATTATTTGAACTTTTTTTCTCTCTAGACAACTTCTATGGTATGCTTTCCCGCATTTAACACACACCATTGTTGACACTTGTTTTGTTTCACAGCATTCGAACATTTTATCTCCTTTTTTATCTAAGAGCTCTTTACTACCACTTACACTATCTACCATCTTGGATTACTACAATGACTTGTACAATAACAAAATTTCATTGTGTATAACAAATTGAAAGTCAAATTTAGAAACATCAACTTGAGGCTGCTAGATTCTATCAAAAAAAGAGCTATTTATACACTCAATTGGAGCCTGGAAAATTAAAAGAAGGTTGGAGACTTGTCTCATTTTTTTTATATACGTAAAATGATTGATTGACTCAGCCCATTTGATCTTACCTAGAGCGATATGTCAGAAGTTAATGGCAAAATATATGCCAAATTATAAATGTGACAATGACGGAACTACATTTAGTAACTTTAGAGGTGAACGTTTGCATCTTTTCGAAACTATACATATAACTATCGCTACATTTTTACTCACTGGTATTTGGCATGAGATGATGTGTACAACCGCACTTTTGTAATTGCGCCTCTTTTCTACATTGTACGCAACAGGCACTGTAGCTGTAGTACCGATGAACATCCATGTTTTCATTTTCTTCTGGAAAACGACATTTTCTTTGTCTCACACTCACTTCTTTGACCTTAAACACATAATGATTAAAGCTGAATCCATTATTTTTTTCCAATCTATCATATGAATTTAGTGATGCATCCCTGGGAAGCAAAGCAGGATCTAAAAATGTTCGCCCTCATTCCTCTTGCAAGAGATCTTCAATAAAAGGAAAGAAGAGAACTGAACTGAATAATCCTCCATTAAAACGACCTGAATATCCATAATTGTATCTCTGATAGTTAAAAGTTGCAGCTATCATGTAATTATTGAAAAATCATTTTTTTTATTTTGGTTGTTTCTAGAATATTAATTACTTTCGAAAAAATAAAAAAACCGGTATAAACAATTAGAAACGTATTTGTAAAAAAAATTAATGATTCTGTTGTTATAACAACAAAATGGTAAAAGAAACAAATGACATAAATATGTAACCAGCATTCGTTACTGCTATTGTTGATTCAGAAAACGGTAATGATATAACATACAATTTTAAAATATTTTTTGAATAATTGATCGATTTCAACTTGACAAAATAAAAAACTATCAAAATATATTGTTTGTACATTACCTTCTCAAGTATATATAATTAAATTTGTGGAGTCTATTTAGTTATTCATTTGGTCACATCAGCGATAGCTCTTGTACTCCGTACATCGAAGAGTTAATAGTCCGTATATAAATAATCTGCTTAACTGGACATTTGGGCAAATTTTGATCAATGCACATTCTCTAGAAGTTTCAAGTTAAAATATTGTGCAATCTGCGAGTGAAAGTGCTATAATTAACTCAAATAATAACAAAATACGAGTCATAAATATTTTATCTACCTACTCACAAAACATTCCATCAATAGCAAGATGGTCAAGTATGGGTGCTAGAAAACGAAAACTTTTCCAATTAATTAACCTTATAGAAACGACGTCAATGTGAATTGAATGATCTATAAGAATACTCTCTTAACCTCCAAATAACTTAATTTACTAGAATTGGGTAATAGTAATAATAATAATAATATTTATTCACCATTTGTGATACATAGCGTATATATGGTAGGTCAATGATTATTTACAAAAAACAGTACGTCACTTATGAATAAAATTATGGAATCAAAGCTTAAATAAAAATTGATATTTGCATATACAAAGGTATAGGTACATATAGACATATAAAATGCTAATTAAAAAATGATAAAAAAAATGTTGCAATTTTGCTTGCCGTAGTCAAATAAATATACATATGTATATATTTACATATGTACATATATTTACAAACATGTATACACATATTTAAAAAAAAACGATAAAATCGCCAGTCAGAACACTGAAACTAAAGCAAAACAGCAAGTGAAAATTTAGAACGATTATATATCTTATTATTCTTCTGTGAAAGAATTCTCTAAATATTCCTTATGATTGTAGTAACATTTGTCCAGTAATAAGTTTTTAACTTTCTTACTGAACAAAGTTGAACAATTCAACCTCTTTATAGAAAGTGGCAGTCTGTTATAAAAATTTATGGCATTATATAATGGAGATTTTTTGAAATGATCACTCTTATGTGAAGGGACCCTCAGAGCAGTAGCATGGCGAGTATCTCGACCATGAATACTCAAGTTCGTTATATACAAGTCAAGGTTCCAGTGCACAAAAATGACACATTTCATTATATAAATTGCGGGTGCAGTCAACAAGCGTTCTCTTTTGAAAACGGGTTTACAACTTTCTTGGTACCCCAGGTTGAATATCAATCTTATCAGTCGTTTTTGAGAGATGAAAACTCTAGAAAATTCCTTTGCACATCCCCAAGCCATTATGTTGAAACTAATGTGGGAGTATGCATTCGCAAAGTAAACATTTAATAAACCAAACCTATCCAAACAATGTTTTAACTGTTTGATCGAATAATAAGCGGAATTGAGTTTACTGCACACTTTTTGTATGTGACTTCTCCAGGTGAGATTCTCATCTAAAATAGTTCCAAGAAAATCAACTTCTTTTGATATTTTTATGTCATTCAAAGTGACTAAATTACAACAGGAATCCCTCCTAACAAATGTTTTCATCAGTACTGGCTTAGATTTATTTAAAATCAGTTTGTTACGTTGACACCAACTACTGAATTCGTCAATAACTGAATTAATTTTCATCGATAATTCATTCTCATTTTTTCCAGAAACAGTGATTGTATTATCGTCAGCGTACATAGTTATGTGAGAATCTGATATGAATTCAGGCAAGTCATTGATAAAAGTCAAGAATAATAATGGACCCAGAACAGACCCTTGTGGAACACCTAGTTTCACATCATAAGGAACTGAAGTAATTCCATTATATTTAACCACCAAACTACGGTTTTCCATGTACGATTCTATCCAACACAACACATTATTGGGAAAGCCCATTACTAGTAATTTTTTCAATTAATTCCATAAGGCAATTATTCACATAATGGATATACTTTGAAGTTAGTTGCGACTAGATATCTGATCACAGTACTTATGATGCATTGTATGGAACCTCTGGTGTAGTAATGAATTTTACCGAAGTTTTTTCCCAACATCAAACCGTTATTTTAACATCTCGGCACGTGTTTAGATTACCAAGATAAAGATTAAAAAAAAATTAAAATCTTCCTGGAGTTTTTTCCAAACTCCAAACCTTTATTTCAACACATCGACACGTGTTTCGATCACCAATTGATCATCTTCAAGAGAAAGATTAGAAAATATTAAAATCATCATCTTAAAGATGACTTGGTGATCGAAAGACGTGTCGAGGTGTTGAAATAACTGTTTGTTGTTGGGAAAAAACTCCAGTAATATTCATCTGATCACAGGGTTACTGAGAAAAATTGACCACTTGAAATCGAGAACGAGAACGAGAGGGAAAATGAAGCTACTTACCATGAACAAGATAACTTCAGCGGCAACCTCAAGACGAATATTTCTGCATACATTTTTATGGGTACAGCTACCAATGAAAACAACCAAATTTCACTGATATTTCTCAATATTCCATCATTACGTCATAAAGTCGTCGAATTTTACATATTTTTATGGCAACAAGATTTTCCGCAAATTGTCTTATTGTTCGAACACTGGCTGAAGGAAAGTAAGCAAGCCTATTTACCAGATTTTACACGTATTATCAGATACTGCAGATTGGGATTAACACATGGAGAAACTATTATTTTTGTTGAAGATTCAATAGCAGATACTTTTTGTCTTGGAACAGTAGATGATTAACGGATTAATAGCTGATTATTGGAAAAACAGATTTTAAACAGATTTTTAAACAGGTAGACAGAGTAGATACATTTGATGGTATCCTTTAAATAAAAAGTTCGAATGTTCAATTATCAATAGCAATAACATTTACATGTATAGTATAAAAGGTTGCATTCCCAATGAATTAAAAACTTGTTCACTCATCATGAATCAAGTATCGTCAGTTGTGCAGGAAGCTGATTGCACAAGTGAGCTTCATTTCGTTTCTTCTGAGGGTTCGTCCTATAGAGAGATTCAAGTGAAAATTATCAATACGACTTGTCCGGGCGACGACTTTGATGGCTATTCAGAAACGTAAATTTCAATTCGAGGCTGATGAGTATGGTCACAAATAATCCAAATGTCGACTTGGCGGTGGGTGATGAATGAGTTTTTCCTTATCTTTCGGGAATCAACCATCCCCGACATTATGGAGCCGTATTTGGATGCATAACTTGAACAAAATCAATTCGCTGACCCACCAGAAATCATTGTGATATCTGATTTCCCGGAACTTGACATCGTCATTATCGATGATGATTAGGTTAGTTTTCTCGGAGTGAATATAATTTGGTTGATGCACACGGAATACTGCGTAGTTTGGGGCAGTGTTGAACCTAATCCAATATATTTTTTTAAACTAATCACCCATGTCTATCACTTTTAGATAATAGAAAAAATTGGAATAAATCAATGCAAATTCCGATATGAAGCATGCAACAGACTTCGGATGATAACTGGTTATTAGTTATTTGTTTTGATTGTTGCTTGTATTTTATTTTATTGTGATTTCAGGTTTTTTGCTTGATATAATTGTTATTTTTCAGCTAATCTTTTTAATTTTTACAGATTCTTTCAAGGAATTCAAATAAATTTCTATCATATTGAACAATGGAAGTCTGAGCTGATAAAATGCACCACGAAACATTGTCAACCACGACCGCCTACTGGTTCAACAACATTCTGCAACCGCTTATTCTGAATGTCATAATTATCATTTAGTGTGCGAATGAATCCAACACTCGATCTACTAATACCACCTCTTCTACGCCCTAGCAACTTTTGATGTTTCATAAAGCTCAGATCAGACCTTCTTTGGAGTATTGACCTTCTTTGGATGTGTTTAGGAGCTCTGCCCCTAAACACATCTTCGAACTGCTGGATTCTATCCAGGAAAGAACCTGATTGGAGACGCGAACATCACTTGCAACCTTGATAGTCTGAAACATCGAAGAAATGTTGGAGATTTGTTTCTCTTATACAGATAATTTCACTCGAAGTGTTCAAGTGACTGGTACATTTGATTCTAGCAAGAGCGGTACATATCAGAAATACGCGAAGGACTGTTTCTGCTCATCATTTTAGGTTCAACTCGAACTTCACAGTTCAAGAACTCATTCATTTAGAGAATGGCGTTTATGTGGAATACACTTCCTAAGAACGTTTTCCAAACGGATTCAATCTCCAGCGATTCAAATAACTACTTTCACACCGGCACCGCTCTAAGAGCGCCTTAAGGATTTTCGTGCAGTGCTTGTGTTTTTGTTTTGTCCTTGAAAAATTGTGGTATGCATAGTTAGATTGTCTGTGAGTAACTGAGCCAGTTTCACATAACATAATATTTCGGTCTTGACGTTATTCCTCAATTATGGCTAATATTTCATTTTCGTGTCCGGTATGTCCAGCCAATCATGAACTCCAAAGTAATCAAAGGCGATCAATCAATTCGTCCAGTTTTTTTTCTGGAAGAATTGATTGATCTGGAATCGTTAAGAAAGTGCGTGATCTTCTACACAAAGCGGGAGGAAGTGAATTTTTTGTCAAAAATTCTAAAACAGCAGCTGAAATTGCACAAAAAACAGCACGCAAATATACGAGGGCTGCAGGCGGGAAAAAGAAAACCCGCACACCCGATTTCTAAAATTGGTGTAATACTACCACTCATTCCAATATTTGCTGGTTCATCAGTGCTAGGTAGTTTAGCCGGTGCTAGTGAAGGCATAACGAAAACACTTCAAGAAGCAAGAGCGACTAGGGACCATTTGAGTGAGGCAAATCGGCATAATAAACACATGAAGGCAATTGCTTTAGGTAAACAAGGAAGTGGTATCTACTTGACGCTTTCCCGTAAAGGATTAGGACTCTATTTGAAATCTCAAAATTAAAAAAACTCATAAATTAGCTTCCTGAAAGAGCTCTCTTCAACATCGACCTCAACTATCATGCTGAGAAAAATGATGATTCCATATTTTCATGGGGTATATATAAATGACGGTTTGCCAAAATCAGGACCACTCCCATATGAATCTGCCATAGTAAATTTGGATAGTCGACATGGTCAAGGGACACATTGGGTAGTATACAGAAAAAATGGCACTTCGGTGAAATATTTACTCCCTCCCAAAAATTGATATAATTTTTCATATGGGTTCAAATCCTATCAATACTATCACATATAACTGTGAGCGTAAGCAACAATTCAACACATTATGGTGTGGTCATTTGTGTTTGAAGTTTCTCAAAAATAAGATATGAAAATAACACCAAAGCAGGACAGAGAGAACATCAAGAGGATGGGTCTTTCACTGATTACATATTCCAGACTTCGCACTTTACAGAAAATGAGTAAAAAAAACTCGCTCATATGTCTGAAGAGGTGTTGATTGGGTGTACATTACAACAAATTGCATCTGTATGGGATAAGTTACCCCAAAATTTACAGAGTGATATTAATGTCTTGAAGTATCAGTACTGCCAAGACCATTACAATGATTCCACCGGCAACAGCAGTAATTCCGATATGAATGATGGACCATCTACGAGAAAAAATCTGTTATTGTAAAGTGAATGATGTGAATGTAGTCACACATAAAAAGATGGATAGACCACCCAGAAAGCGAAGTTTACTTCACAATTTCTGGTGCCAGCTATAAAAAGACGCGAAGCAGTGAAAATTCATCAGTCATGTCACGTTTTCATTGTCGTGATACGTACTCTAACGAGTTGAGCGCCAACTCCTACCTACCCATCAAGTTGGATACCGGTAGTAATTATGGTTTGGGATTATACGGTTTCTATTCCTACGCCATATTCAATATGTATGTGAAAAATAATGTTATCGGCTATTCTAAAGAAGCTAACTCACCCCCAACCATTATAAAAATTCCTTCTGGATCATATGAAATTGATGAAATTAATAAAATGATTCAAAAATCCATCAAATCCAAAGAAATACAACCAGGAAATGGAGTTGAGAAGAAGTATTTCTCCTACATACAAACAACAAAATCAGGAGAGGGTTTTCTTCAGACGTCTTGGAGTATTGAATAAAATGCTGGATATATTGTATAAAATGAACTTCTTCCATCCAGCCTGATAGATTGGCACTTCCATCGATTCCAGGCGGGGCATCTCTGAGAAAATTGGGGCTTGAAATGAACACGAGGAAATATGATGAAAGGTGGCACAGTATATCCAGCAGCAGAAACAGCACACGCCAAAGTTACAAGCGTACCGCGTTCTGTCGAAGTAACTCTTTCCACTTGTTTGACACCACGTCTACCCACAATTCGGTCAGGTCTCTGAACTGTAGTAATCCCTGTTTAATCCATATTCCAGATGTCCACAGGACTAAAGTTATACCTTCTAAGAACAATTTTTAGATTGCTGAAAAGTCTGTCTACATTTGTTTTATTGAAGCTCGTGGCTCTAGACAAACTGGTGGCTTCAGGTGTCCTTATAGCCAATCCAGCATTTCGCTTTGAAAATGAATTAGTGTGAAGTTACCCACAACTTTTCATCCACAGTTTATGACGAGGGACAATCGAACAGGGTTTAGAATGAGATTTGTGAACAGTGTTGCCAGATTGCAAATAATAAGAATTTTACCTGTATTTTGATGTTATCATTTTAAAAACACGATATATTATTGAAAAATGTCGAATTAATGAGTCAGCATTCTACATAAACTCATTATATCAGCCAACTGTCCCTATACAAGCATTAATACCGAAAAAAATGTAAAATAAGAGTATAATATTATTCAGAAAAAATTCATTTGTATCGAAACAGGTAGCGTATGGAAACTGGCAAATTGGTTTCTCGGTAAAAAGTTCATGACTTGTAAAAAGTATGTCATTTGAAATATCCTGCGTTGAACAATACCGAATGCCCAGGAAAGACTCATCCACAAAATATAAAATTTCCCACTTATCAGAAATACTTTGTTGATGAAAATTTTAGAATATATTTCTTCTAAAGTATATCTATCGACGTGTTCAAACAGATTTGCGTACCATACGTTCCTTCGGTGCGAAAAAAAAAGTTCCGTATATTCGGAACTGAATTACTCAAAAAAGTCAAATTACTCACTCATCAAAAATAAAATTCTAGAATATATTCTTCGAAAGTATATCTATCGACGTGTTCAAACAAATTTGTGTACCATACGTTCCTTCGGTGCAAATAATAGGTCCGTATATTCGAAACAATTACTCAAAAAAGTCAAATTTCTCACTCATCAAAAATAGTTTGTTAATGAAAATTTCAGAATATATTCATCGAAAGTATATCTATCGACGTGCTCAAACAGATTTGCGTACCATACGTTCTTTCGGTGCGAAAAAAAAGTTCCGCATATTCGAAACTGATTTACTCAAAAAAGTCAAAGTCAAGTATATCTATCGATGTACGTAAACGAATTTGCACCATACATTCTTTCGGTGCAAAAAAAATAGTTCCGTATATTCGGAACTGAATTACTAAGAAAAGTCAAATTTCTCACCTAACAAAAATAGTTTGTCGATGAAAATTTTAGAATATATTCTTCGAAAGTATTCCTATCGACGTGCTCAAACAGATTTGCGTACCATACGTTCCTCCGGTGCGAAAAAAATTTGTCGGTATATTCGGAACTGAATTACTCAGAAAAATCAAATTTCTCACATATCAAAAATAGTTTGTCAATGAAAATTCCAGAATATATTCTCCAAAAAGTACGGATGACGCACAATTTTAAGTAAGTAGGAGATTTGAGCCGGTTCTAAGCCTCCCCCCACCACTATGACGTATTAATTGCTATTTTATTGGTTGTTGTTTGGTGAAGTCAAGGTGATG
>NW_019292585.1:0-49375 GCF_000500325.1 Leptinotarsa decemlineata | reverse complement strand
TGAATATACGGTAATAAATTATTTAGATACTTCGGTCCAAAGTAAGAAAAACATCCCTCAAATTAGGTGGTAACATGATATGGAATGGTAAATGTATCTTTTCTTAAATTGATAGAGTGATTATCAGATTGCTTACTAATTATTCTGAACAAGTAATTAGGAGTTTTGCCTTCCAATAGTTTATATAAGAATACAGATATGAGATAACGAATTCTAAACTCAATATTCAGCTGATCTAATTTCAATAAATATGGAGTTACATGATCACGGTAGTTTATGCAGCACACAAATCTCATGCAAGCATTTTGTATGCGTTGAAGTTTGTGTTTATTATAGTCTGGCAAGTAGTTGTGATACACAGAGCAGCAATACTCAATATGGGGATGAATCAATGATTGAACTAATTTCAGTTTTGTTTCTGGACAAAGCTGGAACTTGAACTTGTATAAGGATTTCAGTTTAAAAAAGCAAGTTTTGTAAATGTGTTCAACGTGCTCGTTGAACGGGAGAGTGTTATCGATATATACACCTAAATTTTTTGCTCAATTCACCCAGTCAATCGGTTCATTGTCAAGAAAAAGATGGAAATTTGTTTCAACTTCATTTCTTTGTAGGTCAGATCCCAAACATAGGGCTACTCAGTGAGAACTCATTCAGTTCATTCGAAATAAGCGCCATTTGAATCAGTGCACTTTTGCCAACGTAATGAAGGTTGATTAATTCCGTCAGCATAAAAATTGTGTTTTCGGGATTCGATAAAGTTGACGAAGGCTGTTTTTCCCTGGCCCAGTTCTTCCACCGTTACACACATCGTTAGTGATGGGTCAGTCTTCACCAGGGTCCAGGAGTAGGTTGACCACTTCTAGGCTAAAATCTCCGGAACTGAAGAGGCAAAAATTTAAACTTAGAAAGAAATGAACAGCCTCGATGCATAGAGAATAAAATTCTCTATCGATCACTATTCATGGGTATGAATGAACCAAGGGAACCCCTCTTATCGTAGAGAGTGTAATATAGGGGTCTGCCGGGACTGGCGTCTTTTCTCTAGCTACTCTTGAAACAACTTCAACTCTCTTCCCTGTAACATTGGAAAGGAAGAGACGATTTTGATTTTATAACAAAAAACCTAGGAGACTAGGTGGTGCAGCCAGAAAGGTGCAGCAGAAAGAGAATCTGCATGAGCGTAGGATATGAACTACCCCTGAGCAGGTCGTTACAGAAACAGGTAAAAATAAATTTGAGTAGGGAATACTTTTCACAAAATCCTCGAAATATAATTCCATATATTTAGTTTTTGTAACTGAAGAAAAGTATCAAATTTAGCAATTTTCGAGTCGTATAAATAATATTTGTCGCGGAATTAGAGGTATTTTACTGTAATAGTAACATAGTTACTGTAATAGAACAGACGTTATTTCAGAAGTGTCAAATACTCTTGCAGACTTAACACCCTGTCTTACAAGAAGGGGGTTTTTCCTTCTTGTTGGAAGATTGCTCGCGTTCAGTCTATTTCCAAAAAAGGCAAGAAAAATCTTCCAAATAACTATAGACCAGTTAGTTGCTTTTTCTATAGTGATATCAAAAATCATGGAGAAAGTCGTGAACCACCATATCCTCAAATATTTGAAAGGCTTCAACATCTTGAGCGATCATGAATATGGCTTTCGGATACGTATGTCACCCATATTTGGAATATGGGAAACATGGAGAATCAAGAGCTGTACTGCTTGATACTTCTGAGGCATTTGACCGACTGTGGCATGAGAGTTTGCTGGTCAAACTTAGATGCTACGGCTTGTTGGATCATTTCTGTGTATGGCTCTCCAGCTTCCTGAAAGAACGTTCCCCGTAAGTGGCCGTCGATGGATATCTCTCAAATACTTTCACCATCAACGCTTATGTTCCCCAGGGATCCATATTGTCTCCAAATCTCTTTATATTGCATATCAACAACTCATTGGAAAAAACAAAGAATCCAATATATTATTTTGCTGGCGACAGCACAGTTGTCTCGACATTCCATTTGGATTCCGCTTTTTGCTTCGATAAGTTTGTTGGGAGTTAAACTGGAAACCAATATGACTTGGCACAGTCATGTCGCTGTAATTGCAAAGGCTGCTTCTCAAAAGTTTGGAACACTGCTGCAAACCAGAAAACTATACACACCTCAGCAACTTTTGATGCTTTACAAAGCTCAGATTAGACCTTCTTTGGAGTATTGTTCTCATGTATGAAGCTCTGCCCAGAAACATACTCTGAAGTTGCTGGATTCTACCTAGAAAAGAGCCGTCCGCCTGATTGGAAACGCGAACATCACGTGTTGGAGGTTGGAGTTTTGTTGGAGGTTTGTCTCTCTTCTATGAATACTTTCACGGAAAGTGTTCAAGTGATTTGGAACGTTTGATTCCACTGAGAGCGGTACATATCAGAAATAAGCGACGGACTGTGGCTGCTCATCTTTTTGGGGTTCAATCCAGTACACCTCAAACTTCACTTTTTGAGAACTCTTTCATGTGGAGATCTGCGTTTATGTAAAATGCACTTTCTGAGAACGTTTAATCTCCGGCGATTCAAATCCAATGTGATCCGACAAGTCATAGCATCAAAGTTTGGACAGCTAAGATAATTTGACCCGCTTGCAGAGAGTTACAGTGGCTCATCGGTGGCTCATCGGTGAGAAACCACTGTCCTGAATGCCTTCTGTTGTTGTAGAGGATCCACTTTTCATCACATGTAACGATCCGATCCGTTTTTTGTTGCGCAAAAGCAAAGGAGAGCAGAACTCGAAACGTGACCATTTGTATCGATCGTTCAAATGGTGAAGCACCTACTTTTCGAGCTTTTTGACTCAAAGACAACTGTATATTCGTCCGATTCTGAATTAATTTTATGAATAATTGTCTGTTTGTTGAGGAAAGACTATTCCAGTCAACCAGTATCACTATTTTTCGGGTTTGGGGGACATTAATTTTTGGAATTACTTCCTGACGTTTCACTGGCGCGAGTGGCTAGTTTCTTCAGAGGTTCATACATCCTGAGTAATCTCCGATAACCAAATCATATCGTGCATGAATATTTGGGAATGAGAAAGTTCTGTTCAAAGTGGATTCTCACAATCGACCAAAAACAACAAAGAATTGATGATTCTGAGCTATATTTGAAGCGGTTCCACTCTACGAAGCCCAAATTTATGGGTCGATATATGACAATGGATGAAACATGACTCCATCATTTCACACCAGAATCAAAACGATCGTTTTTTTATTGGACCGCATGTGGTGAACCGACTCCAAAGCGTGTAAAGAGGCAACAGTTGGCTAATAATGTTATCATATTAGTATTTTCGGATGCGCATGGTATAATACTCATCGACAGCCACCATTACATAGCGGTATTGGAGCGTTTGAAGGATGTAATTTCGGAAAAATAACCCCACTTGAAGAAAAAGAAAGTGCTGTTCCATCAAGACAATACACCGCGTCACAAATCAACAAAAACTATGACATAATTGCGTGAATAGGGCTTCAAATTGCTTTTGCATCCACCGTATTCTCCAGATCTGATCCCCAGCGAATTTTTTTTGTTCTCTGACCACATGTGAATGCTAGCTGGGGAAAAATTTAGTGCCGTTGAAACTGATGCCTACTTTGAGGCTGAAGAGAAATAGTACTATAAAAATGATGCATAACCGCTATAATATTTGTATCGACCTCGAAGGCAACTATATTGGTTATCAAAATAAAATTTCATCGATTTTTTTTTTCTATGTCAACCTACGAACTTCTCAACACAACTTTGCGAAAGGGAATCCGGTTTCTATCTCGGAACACGGCAGCGGAATCGTCAAAAAGTCGGGCCCTCGCTGTTGAAGTATACAGCATCTCCATAAAAAAGTCTTGATAATGGAAAAACTCTTGTTTCGATCAGTTCGAAGGTCTCAGAAGCCATCTTCTACACGCTTTATATTAGCTTCACCTGTATGTATGTATGTATGTTTGTACATATGTTTGTTTGTTTGTTTGTTTGTAACTCTCCTTTTCATTTCATATCAGGATCTGTATTTGACAGAATTATTGACATTATTGCTTGATCTATTCGCGGGCAGATTTACGAAACTAAAAAATGAAAAATAAATATAGTTTAAAAAGAACTATAAAACACTCTTTCAAAGAACGTCGAACTGAGAAGTTGAATTTTTTTTTTAATAAGTTTAAACAATAACGACCGAAAAAACGCGTGGTTTTTAGTTTTTTAAACTATATTTATTTTTCATGACATAAAGTGTCTTCCTAGAACTCTGTTGGAACTTTAAGATTTTCATTCTGTTGCCCCTTGAGTAGATGTACAAAGCGAAATTTCCAGATCACTGTGATTTTTGATGCTATTCAATTTTTCAGTCAATTTTAAATATACCTACTCTGTTTTCAGTTTGTGAAATTTTGTACTCTTGAACTGTGAAGACAAAATCGAGAAAGTTATATATCGATAATGACTTAAGGTTTGTGCAAATTTTTCGTCTATTTAGGTATTTACATGTAAAGACACACCCGAAGAAGCCATTGTGTGGCGAAACACGTGTTACGCTTTTGTAAAACTGTTCAGGGAAAATCTCAGTACAAAGTGTTTTTTGAATACGTTGTGGATTTTCATCAAGTATCGGCCAAATCCATCATATCAATATATAGTAGTTTCCCCATCCTTCTAACAAAAGGTGTATCTCCAAACGCAAATAATGATACGTAGATACGTTTCTTGGTACCAGAAGTTCAAATAGCGAATTGTAAATATTAAATTTTTTCGTTAATCTTGTTATTCATATATCACAAAATGATTTTTAAGATTCGAGGTACACAATATTTGGTGAATTAACTAACGAATATAACAGGCAAATATTATTAGTTTGATATTTATGAGAGAAGTACCCGAATGAAACTTGTTTTTGAATGGAAGAAACCTAAAAAAACCCATTTCTAACTTATTTTTGTTGTCACTTTTGAAACAATCAATAATGTTTTTTTTCTTTCAGAATTGTTTCAGTTGACCAGGAAAACGTTTTAGGTGGACTCTGGAAATCCAAATTGCAATGGAAAGCACATTGGGTGAAAGACTGGGAACTAAAAAAGGTAAAATGGTGCAGGAACTTAGAACTACACCTTCAGAAAAAAGAAATTGTGATTTCAATGATGAACTATTTGTAAGACCTAAGTCTTTTGTAAAGACTACCGCATTTAACAAGTAATAAATCCAGGACTGGCAAGTCTGGCTTATCGTATAGGTTGACCTATACGATAAGCCAGAATCTCAGGACCACTGTAAAATCCCGTGACCCGAAGAGGACGGGTGTAGCTCTCTACAACCGACTGTTACAAGGAGCTCTGCGGGAAACAGAGGTCCTGACTCCTGACAATAATAAAGAACTGGAAAGGTACAGGGTATCTATCCAAAACAAAACAGAAATTGCCTACAAGGAAGCCTGTCCGATGAGGATGGTTCAAACAGATGGCACAACCAGTACATGGTGGTGCCCTGAACTGGAACACCTCCAAGAGAGTGCTGGGATTCTAATAAAAACTCACTTCCCAGGTTCTGTCTCCTCTGGAATGACGAACTAGATGGAAGTATCAACAACACCCTCACAATACGACTGGCAATCTGCTAGTGCAGTAGTTGACGAGGACAAGATAAAATGGGACACATCGGGCTTTTCACCCTTCAAGTCATCAGGACCTGACGGTATAAGACCAGCCCTACTTCAATCGGAACTGGATATTCTTATGCCGCACCTGGTTGGAATAATCAGAGCCTCTCTAGCTCTGAGATATATTCCCAGTAAGTTGAGAAAAGTACCAGTAGTATTCATACCCACACCAGGTAGGATGGACTATACTTTACCAAAAGCATTCCGACCAATTAGTCTCACATCGTTCTTTTTAAAAACTATGGAGAAGCTATATGAGCGGTACATCAGAGATGGAGTACTAGTTTACAACTCACTTCATCCAAATACTGATTCGGCCTTTCACCATGTGGTTGGTAGAATCGAGAGATCATTAGACAACATAGAATCCACCCTGGGTATATTCATAGATATCGAAGGAATATTTGATAAAACAACCTTTCCAACAATTACCCAGCAACTACACTCCAGGAATGTACTCCTGGTAGTAGGAGAATGAATACTCAAGATGATATCTAGAAGAGCAACAAGTATCAATGTAGAAGACATCACAGTGAGAGGACTGGTCTTGAGAGGATGTCCACAGGAAGGGGTCTTATCACCTCAACAATAATGAATTCTACACAATTGCAAATGCAGATGACATAGTTATCTTGCAGACCGGCAAATTTGTGAACATACTGTGCGAAGAGCGCAGGATGGGCTCAAATTAATAGAAACATGATGTAAGGAACACTCACTGTCGATCAATCCCAAGAAGAATGAGATGGTCCTTTTCACCAAGAAAAGAAGTTTATCTGGCTTAAAACCCCCCGAAATCTTCAAAAGCAAACTAAACTCATCTGAAGAGGTAAATACATTGGTACTATCCTCGACAGGAAGCTAATATGGAACTCTCATCTACAGAGTAGAGCAAAAAGAGCATATGTCGCTTAAGAGCGATGTCGGAAGACAGTGGGACGCGCATGGGGTCTTTCACCCCATGTCACCTGGATCTACACAGTAATAATAAGACCTATGTTATTGTACAGAGCCATTGCATGGGGTCCAAGAGTTCTACGAGCAACGGCCATTCAAATGCTATATCAAATACAGCGACTGGCTTGTTCAAACATCACAGGAGCCATTAGATTAACACCAACCGCGGCAATGGAATTAATTACTGGTCTGACCCCTCTGGGCCTATACGTTGAGGAGGTTGCATTAATGGCCATGTTACGATTGCGCAAGGTTGGTGTAAACCTCGAACTAGGAATGGAACAATTGAGGCTGAGCCTATGGCGAGAAGCGCTTACTGCGCAACCTCTGCTGCAGGCAACCAGTGATTCAATTGAACTCGGGTTTGTGTTCAATAAACCCTATAAAGTACAAATAAAACAGAACACAGAGTCAGATGCTACAAATGCAATACGCATATATACAGACGGCTCAAAAACCACAGAAGGCTCAGGATGTGGAGTGTACTCCAGATCACTGAGCCTAAGGATTGAGTGGGAAATGAAAAGGAATTTCTGGCGAAAACATAACAATCTGCACAGATAGCGGACAAGCCCTATTAGCCTTGAACAAACAACGCGTTAACTCAGGGCTAGTACTAAAGTGCCACCAAGGTTTAGCCAAAGCCTCGGTAGATATTAACATTATCCTGAGGTGGGTCAAAGGGCACGACAGGAGTGAAGGTAATCGCATTGGTGACTCTTTAGCCAAGGAAGCGGCTGAACTGAGAACTTTAGGACCCAGTGGCACCTACGTCCTGATGACTTCGACAATTGCGGAACTAGCCAAATGTTACACTTATGCTCAATCCCTGAAGAGATGGGATGGAATCAAAGGATGCAACCTTGCCATGATCACCCTGGGCGATCCTGGAAAGCTGACGCCGAAGAAATATCTGACGATGACCAGGAAAAATCTACGCTTAACAGTAGGATTTCTGACTGGCCACTGTCAACTAAGGAAACACCTCCGTAATATGGGGCTAGTGGACACACCTCTATGCAGGATGTGTGAACAGGAAGATTAGACTGTCAGGCATGTCCTATGTGAGTGCCCGTAGTTGTCGTCAATAAGAGAGTATGTTCGGCAAGTCTTAGCCTACACCTGCCAATATAAAGGAGATATCTCCTATTGACCTGTTCACCTTCCTGGAAAGGACAGGATGGACGATGACCTAGGAGGACAATTCGGAAGGATGTACAATGGGTCACATGTGGCCTAAGTGCTGTGGGCCTACACTCACCCTCCCTACTCTACAGATAACAAGTAATAATAAAAAAGATTTCTGGTACTTCCACTCGTTAAAAGTAATCTGTATATACTCGTAATACGAAGTATTCAGTTTTTAGGAATCACATGAATTAAAATTTCATCTTGTCAGGAAACATAAGTTTTTGAGATATTGACGTTTCTTCAAAGAATATGAGTATTTACCCTCGTTGATTGAGGAATACTCTTTCAGTATCACATTGCATCACATTGATATACTTGTAGAATAATAATAGTGAACATATTATTACGTTATTTCTGAAGTGTCTTTCGTTTTCATGAGTCTGCTTCAACCTAGAATATAGNATATAAGAATACAGATATGAGATAACGAATTCTAAACTCAATATTCAGCTGATCTAATTTCAATAAATATGCAGTTACATGATCACGGTAGTTTATGCAGCACACAAATCTCATACAAGCATTTTGTATGCGTTGAAGTTTGTGTTTATTATAGTCTGGCAAGTAGTTGTGATACACAGAGCAGCAATACTCAATATGGGGATAAATCAATGATTGAACTAATTTCAGTTTTGTTTCTGGACAAAGCTGGAACTTGAACTTGTATAAGGATTCCAGTTTAAAAAAGCAAGTTTTGTAAATGTGTTCAACGTGCTCGTTGAACGAGAGAATGTTATCTATATATACACCTGAATTTTTTGCTGAATTCACCCAGTCAATGGGTTCATTGTCAAGAAAAAGATGGAAATTTGTTTCAACTTCATTTCTTCGTAGGTCAGATCCCAAACATAGGGCTACTAGGGCTACTCAGTGAGAACTCATTCAGCTCATTCGAAATAAGCGCCATTTGAATCAGTGCACTTTTGCCAACGTAATGAAGGTCGATTAATTCCGTCAGCATAAAAATTGTGCTTTCGGGATTCGATAAAGTTGACGAAGGCTGTTTTTCCCTGGCCCAGTTCTTCCACCGTTACACACATCGTTTGTGATGGGTCAGTCTTTACCAGGGTCCTGGAGTAGGTCGACCACTTCTAGGCTAAAATCTCCGGAACTGAGAGGCAAAAATTTAAATTTGGAAAGAAATGAACAGCCTCAATGCAAAGAGAATAAAATTCTCTATCGATCACTATTCATGGGTATGAATGTAACAAGGGTTTATTGAACTCACTTTCATAATCACTTTTCGAGGACTCCTCTATTGAGTAGTCATGCAAAAATTGTTTTGGAATAGGTAGGGAATATCTAAAGCTCATTTGCACTGTACAGGGTGCACCAACGCAAGAAAATTAGTCAGGGAAAGAACTTTCCAACAAAAATCCAGAACTAGTTCAGGTTTCAAAATTAAGAAATGTTCTGACCTGAAAACCTCCGAAACATCTCAGACCTGAGAGTCCGAAAGTCGAAAGTTAGTGTCACATTTAGAGGCCTCATCCTCAGATGTGTGTGTATATGCGTACCATAACTGGGTTTGTCCACACACTGTTCACTCAGTGTCACTAATGAAACCCCTCTCATCGTCGAGAGTGTAATATGGGGGTCTGCCGGGACTGGCGTCTTTTCTCTAGCTACTCTTGAAACAACTCCAACTCTCTTCCCTACACCATTGGAAAGGAAGAGACGATTTTGATTCTATAACAAAAAACCTAGGAGACTAGGTGGTGCAGCCAGAAAGGTGCAGCAGAAAGAGAATCTGCATGAGCGTAGGATATGAACTACCCCTGAGCAGGTCGTCAGCAAACGTTCATGCTCAAACGTTGTTTCACTCAAGCGAAAGAGCTCTGAATCGCTGAATCTATTGAATCGTCATGTACAGCTGACTCACAGATGCCCTCACAAAAAAAAGTGTCTGAGCTCTTTGAGGTGGAAATCTTGAAAACCTGAATATGACAACTTCTATATTAAACAAACAACTGGAACTTTCAGTATGTTATTATGGCTATCATGAAGGATATTTTCAGAAGATGGTTCACAAAGTCATCACCAGAGCTACACATTCTCGCCTCAATAGATGGCTTCAGGTTACCTTAGAATATCACAACAGCATCTTCTGGTTGGTGGTGAAGTTAGTGTTCTCAAGACACGATAGGGCATGTATTTAAAATGCGTCACAGACAACCTTTTTCCCAAGCCATACATAGTTTCGTAGCTTTTCAACCTGACAAAGGTAGTCGCAGACTAACTGCCGATCTTCTTGTCACCAGATTGGAAACAATCTTAACATTCAGTGAATTATTTTTCACGAGAAAATTCAGGTCCTGGCAGTTGAGCACATACCGTGGAGTGAATTGGGTTTTCAGAGTTCGGCAGATTCCCACTCTTGTCACTGACTTCAAAGATCACCCACTAAATGATGTAATGGTCCTCAACGTTCGCAGTATAGAATCAAGAAGATTCACTCTTTTTCAATGTACGTACCTGAAGATTCCAGTCTTGGTAGGTTGGTGGGAGGTGGATTTGTTTCGAAATAAAGGTATTCCCTACCTGTTGCCGGGTCTCTTCACGTCTGGAACATTTGGAACACCCTTCTAGTGAGTCTAGGGTAGACCATATAGGTGAGGAGACTTACTGTGGTGCATTTTCAGTGATGATTTCTCATACTGAGAAAGAAGGAATTGATATATTTCCAAGCTCTGATACACTTTCCTTTCTGACAATGCAGTGGGATCTAATGCAATCTCCATAAACTGTTCCTTCGAAAGGAAGACTTCGATTTTCTTCTCTCAAAGATCTATATCCATCCCTTTATCTGCAGCTAGAATCTTGATGGTGTAAGCTTTTCATAAGAGCCTTTCTTCCTTGGAAGTAGTTCTCGCTTCAGCTGCTCTCTGATTTTCCACCTGAATTCTTCAGCGTTAGTCAAATCATTCAGCGGATAATGAATATTTTCATATGTATTCAATATTTCTCCAGTACAAATATTTCAAAACCTCTCAACATCAATAAACATTGTCAACCACATTCAAACAAATATTTGTCGATGCCTCCTCACGTGTTCTTTGCTGGTTCGAGAAACTTTGTGCGCGTTGTCATTGTGATGTGACGTCACAGTACATTACTCGAACCACCACGGCCAGTAGCACAATGATATTATTGATAAAATTTTCATTTTTCAGATCTATGTTCCAATATGGCGAAAAGTGTGGGCCCCCGTTGCGGTCAGAGAATGGATCCCCTTTCCCAAAACTCCCGTGAAACAATAAGCGCCAGACCAAGAGATATAAATAACCTGATATTGGGGCAGATGACTGTTTACAATTGTACTTTGTATGCTTTACTGTCAACTCTGTCTAAGGAGAAGTTCAAATGAAGAATTTGTAGTGATTGGTTTGAAGAAAGGATTTTGAAAACTCAAAATATTTCCAAAACCTGAAATGATGCCATCTAATTTATTTATTTTTGTGTTATTTATTGAATTGTTGTGAATTAAACATTGATTGATTCAGGATGTGTTTCTTTTTGTCAAGTCAAGTCTATTTTCAGGCTTGTTCAGTTATATTGGTCAACAAAATGTAGTCAAAATATTTCATGAAAGACCAGCACTATACAGGATCTGTTTAAAAATCTGTTTAAAATATGTTTTTCCATTAGTCAGCTGCCACCCCCATACGAACGACAACTCTCAGAAGTTGAGAAACTTGTGCGAGCTAAGGACTAACGAGGTCTTACCTTTTAACGTGTGATTCCTAACACGGATGTCCCAGAACAAGCGATAGCTCTGTTATTTGTGAAGAGAGAAAGAGTAAAATGAAACACATGCGATATTAGCATTACAGTTCATAAAAAACTACATCCAAATTCGTTGTTTCAAATGGTAAACCCACAAAATTTTCACGTCATTTGAGTACGCATTCCCATATTCTAGTATCGCAGTTGAAATTCCATTCCTCAATGATTTTATCGGACATATGAATTCAATATTCAAAGATCAAAAGTTAATCTTGTCAAATATTACTCAGTTAGTTCCTTCCATATCTTCTTTTTCAAGATCAAAGACTTACGTGAGAAACTGAAGTAGACTGCCTGAACGGCTGTTTATAGACAAATTGATGTCCTGTGGAAAAAGTGATGACAAAATTGCAGCCAAAAGAGCTAGAATATTGGGTCATGAAGATTTTTATGATTCAGTTGAATTTAAATTTTTTTAAACTTTCATCGGTTTCTTTGACATTTTACTCAAAGAATCTGTTTTTACGCTAACCAGAGACATAATATTTCTGTAGTGAGAATATTTCTGTAGTGGTCCCAAATACAATGCTACAACAAAAATTTTGAAGCGTTTTATTTATTTCCTCCATCCTGATTTCCTCGGTACGGTCTTTATGTATGTGATTTATTGAGCGCGCGAGGTAGATGAGAAAAGTGGTCCTTTATATGGTGCTTTAGATGGTGCCACCAACAATCAAAGGAGAGTTAATGGAAGATAGTAAATGATCTTTCAGCAAAGAATTTCAAAAAGAAGTAGATTTGGAGTTGAATCCGGACACATTAAATAATTACTAATCTTCAGTTGCAGATGAATTGACAAAAATGTAACCGTAACCTATGATCCACTAATGAATTTAGCAAACGTGAGTGTTAACGAAAACTGTATCTTGTATGGGAAGGGGTAAGGGGAGAATCTTTAACTTTTTGGAATAAGAACACAAATGAAGCAATATTTTCACTGTTATATAAACTGTATACTAGGATCAATAATGGGGGATTTGCCGCGGCTGTATATTGTAATTTATCGAAGGCTTTTGACTACGTGACTTATGAGATACTGCTGCGGAAGCTTCACTGTTACGGATTTCGAAATAAAGCACATTCATGATTCACAACATATTTATTTGGCCACACACAAGTAGTTAATACAAAATCAATCTCAAGTTTAGGTAATATGCAATGTGGTGTTCCGCAAGGATTAGTCTTAGGCCCAATTTTGTTCTTACTATATGACTGACCTGGTGAAATGTCACCCTGTTCGCTAATTATACCACGATACTAAGGCATAATGATAAGTAAGCTGATCTTCATCGTATCATCAATTCAGATATAATAAAGGTCAAAGAGTGGTTCAACTCGAACCTTTTATCCTTCATCATATTGTAAAATAAGATGGTGCCCTTCAAATGTGCAGTAGCTGATATTTCTTTAAACCACCAGATTATTGAAAACAGTGTTTTTTTTAAATTTCTTAGGCTATGCATCGACACCGGTCTCAAATTCAATGAACATGTCAAAAACTTGGATAAAAACTTGTCCTCTGGTTGTTATGCTGTGACAATTGCAGCAAATGAACTAGGATACCCAACCGCAAAGACAGTATACTACTCCTTGATAGAGTCACATTTGCGATACGGTATCCCATTTTGGGAAGTGTGCAGTGGTAATATTCTTCTAAATGTTTTTGTCTTACAAAAAAAGAGCCCTGNAAGTGAAGATAATGAAATTATGAAAAATGAGAAATGAAACTTCTATATTTTTTTACTACTTTTATCACAGAAAAACATATAAAGTTTCATTTCAGATTTTTCATGATCATATCCTACCACGTCGTAACGACTACATCCATCAATTTGTTAAAATGAAATTAACATTTCGACATATACTGAATTTTTTTCCGATATAAACAGTATGAACCAAATATGACAAAATAATGACAGTTAATGTTTTATTTTATAATCATAACGTAATGTCATTATAATGTACTTTCACTAATAGGTCATTTGTGCATGGTTAATGTAAATTAAATAAAAAAATCCTGAAATAGTATTTTCTGTTTATCCGAATAATATTTTGTCAGTGGTATTAGTAGGGAAAAATGAAATGGTTTTTCACCATTAATAATTATTTTCGAGTTTTCTGTCTTATCACGGCAATGATAAGGCATCAGTATCTTATCTATCTTAAAACACTTTGGATTCGGAATGGGTGCATGTCACAATTTTTTGCCGGAGCGCCATCTGTATATAGATTTATGAAAAGAAGGCGTAGACTTCATCATTTCGTAGATTTCATCAGCGGTACTCAGTTCGAATTTTGAGTGTTGTTTCGAAGGTACTATGTGCGTCATCTAGTTTTTTCAACTCGAACTGATTGCGCAGGGACAACATTGATCATTGCCTTACAAATATGACAGAAAAATATTGTATGAAATTGCACAGTTTTCGTGAACATCTATAGTCAGCAAAGATATGGAAAACTATACACAGCATTTTTAATTTCACGTAAACTTATAGGCAGATTTTCAGTTTTGACGTAGACACAAATGGTACCTGCTTCAAATGTCTACTTCTTTGAAGCAAAACTTGCCATCTATGAACAGGCAAGAAAACGCAGATGACTCAAAGTAGTTAACCTCCTTGTTGGGGAAGTTTATCGACTATTGAGTAGGTGACGCTATATATGAACTAAAGCGTCAAGAAAACGTTTTTAATACCTACTCGTAAATGTTGGGATATCTGTAAATTCCAGAAGTGAAATAATTCAAACAGATTATTTATTCATTCAAAATATTTCAATGTAAGCAAGAATTCAATTGAAAAACTCATTCAAGTTTCGCACTTATTTATTTTATCCTAATGTAATTCAAATCTTCTTATTTTCCAATTCACTATCACTATGGATTTCTGAACAAATATATTAAATTCAGTTCTACTTGGAAACCGAATTTTTTTACATTTTATGATTAATGTAACTTGACGTTCAATGTTTTAGTTTGGATGTGAGATGCGAACACATTTTCTGACTGAATATTTCATAGTAACTGATGAATACTGGTCATTTGATTGATAATTTTCTGGGCCCCAATCGACTAACACAGTCCTTTTTTGTTACAATGGGAAATTCTCTTATTTTTTGTCAAGCAGTTTACATAGACAGAAAAAAGGAATCGAATATTTGTCAGTCGGGAGAGTACCTACAAACTAATATTTACAAAAATGAGCGAATATAACATGTGAAATGAAATCATCATGACGAAGGAAAAGAAAATTTGGAAGACTTTTGGGTACGATTTGGAGCAACCGTGACATACTGAGGAGTTTCTTTGCTTTCTTGTACTTGATTGTCCTGTCCTTGACGATCCCAACCATGATGGGACTCATGATGATGATCATGGTGATCAGGACTTGGAAACCATTCTTGAATAATAACTGGCCTCCAGATCAATTTCCAGTCAGGAAGCCAAATTTCCTTCCAATCTGGTACCCATATTTGTTTCCAGGCTTCTTTCCATTCAAGCTTTTTATCTGGCAGCCAAATTTGTTTTTTCTCAGTTCTCCAAATCTGCTTCCAGGCTTCTTTCCATTCGAGTTTCTTGTCTGTTACCCAAATTTGCTTCTTTTCAGTACGCCAAATTTGTTTCCAGGCTTCTTTCCAAGCCAACTTTTTGTCAGCAATCCAGATTTGTTTTTTCTCCGTTCGCCAGACTTGCTTCCAGGCCTCTTTCCACTTCAGTTTTTTGTCATTAACCCAAATTTGCTTCTTGGCTGGTTTCCAGTACTTCTTCCATATAGGTTTCCAGATAAGTTTCTTCTTCCAGAGGTCATGAGCGGTAATTTGGGCTCCCTCATGATCAGTTCCTAGATAATGGTTCCCATGAATGGCCTCCTTCACCCAAACTGGAATCCAATGTTTTTTCCATGCAGGTACTTGTATTTCTTTCCAAGCTGGCACTTGGATTTCTACCCAAACTGGCTTCCAAATCTTCTTCCAGTCAGGAACTTGAATTTCTTTCCAAGCTGGAACTTTAATTGGCTTCCATACTGGTTTCCAGATTTTCTTCCAGTCAGGCACTTTGATTTCTTTCCAAGCTGGGACTTGAATAGGTTTCCAAACGGGCTTCCAGATTTTTTTCCAGTCTGGAACGTGAATTTCCTTCCAGCCAGGTTTCTTGGTGGGGACCCATATAGGCTTCCAGTATTTCTTCCACTGAGGTTTCCAAATTTGTTTCTTACCCTTCTTCCAAACTTTTTTCCAACCTTTCTTCCAGATCATCTTTTTTTTCCAGTAGCCTGGATCATGATGATCATTGTGGTCGTGGTGGTCATCGTGAATATCATGATGTATATCTTGTTGAACATCATGATGCACATCCTGATGATAGTCTTGAATTTCCTGATGTAAATTTTGATGTTCTACGTCATACACATGTTCTTCATGGACGAGATTTGCTGGGGTATAATCATATCCAACTCTCTTTTGTGCAATTCTGAAACAAACATTTCATTGATTCTGAGAATGCAACCAAGTACTAATATAACAGGAATCGAACGATACAAATGGTACAGATTGAGTCATGTACTTAATTATGAAAGGGCCTAGAAACTGGGACCACCAAGGTGGTCTCGGAAGTACCTGACCTGACCCAGAGATGGCGGTATGAGTCATTTGAAAAATATCATGCTATTATAACACAATCTATAAAGCACACCCTCAAACCTCCCGCCAAGCGATCATCATTTTTTCAAGCAATTCCGTAGAACCTTCACCATTCAGGTGCAGGAGAAACGGATTTTGTTGACTTTATCGAATGCCAGGCACACAATTTTTAGGCTGACGGAATTATTCGACTTGTTTTACGTTGGAAAAAAAGGACTGATTCAAATGCCGTTTATACCGGATGAATTGAAAACGTATTCCCTGATATCTTACAGTTTGTAGTAGACTCATGGAAAAGGACAAAACTTTTTAAATAATCTAATAAGATGTCTTCTTATACTTACGATTTGTTCTCTGTAGGTAGTTCAGTACTCTGATTCACTGCTCGACTGGTGATCACTCTAATGTGTATTATCACCCAGAGGGTTACCTGAAAAAACAAAACAGTATAGTAACATAAATAATCGGTATTTCGAGTCTTCGCAGAAAAACATTTTCAAATATTCTTCTTCTGTTTTTGAGTAATTGAGTATTCAAGTAGGAATTCCGTGGTGGCCGTGGAAGTGAATTGAAATAGAAGGGTTTTTGGATGATATGGTATTAGAAGAACGGCAAAAGTTATGGTTCCAACATGACGGATGTCCTGCCCATTCAACTAGAAATGTTTCTCAGTGGCTGAATAGGACATTTCGTAATAAATGTGGTGCAGTCATAATAACATAGCTTTTAATTCTAAGCATCTTCGCTCTTTAACATATTTCTATATTTTTTGAAATAAGCGTACTTCAACTCTTGAACGAACTTTATATTTTTCGGCCTATCCTGTATGGTGTTTGTCATAAAGCCATTTCAGGTACACTTGGTATAGTTTTGGAACATGCACCAACTTTTGTCAAGAATAAAATTTTCTGAGAAATCGATAATAAAAGAGTTTCCCATTTGTTGCACACTCAGTGGATCACACTGTATAAATCACAACTGAGATGATAATCAAAAATACACTATTAGGTTTCCATGAAGGCGTTTAATTCTTGTAAATCTTTTCCACAATATATCAGAAAAAGGTTCATTCCATTTTTTCATCAACAGATTGATCCCGTGTTAGGAATCACACGTTGAAAGGTTAGACCTCGTTACTCCTTAGCTCGCACAAGTTTCGACTTCTGTGGGTTGTCGTTCGTAGGGGTACGACAGCTGGTTAACGGAAAAACAGATTTCAAACAGATTTAAACAGATTTAATTATCATTTATATGTTCCTACCACTCATTTCAACTCATGGTACGTGTTGCTCTACTGATCATATAAAAAAGTCAATTACTTCTTAATTCATTACTCGATTTCATGCGTGAGTCCTAATGCATCGTTATTTTTAATGGGAATAACCTGACAAGCTCATGATTTCTCCTTTAACTAAATACGAATAAATTCATTAGTGCACATTAACAGTAAAAACACTGAAATGCAATGATCAATTTCTAGTCGGAATGAAGAGTTGCCAATTATTTCAACAATGTTGTTGAAAATTTCATTTTTAGAAACTCTAGATCCAAATATCCTCATTCGGTAAGTCCTCGCAGCAACTTGTACACCCACAGTGAAATTATAATGAAGTCGAAAATTTGAAATCTTATTTCATAAGGCGCAGGATTTTCATTTTCTCTTTCGATTCAATATATTATGTAACGTATTCTAAAAACACTCTATTGTGTGATTTTCACTAGACAGTTTTACAAAAACGCAACGTTTTGCTATACAATGGTTTCCCCAGGCGTGTATAATAACTAATTCTACACATTCAATGCTATAATTCTACAATTTGAAGTACCTGAATTTCAAGTACCTAATTTTTTACCTAAGTTTATAATGAATTAAATTACCTGTGCTTATGTTCCATTTTCCACATTTGAAAACACATTTAATGAGGGAGAGTTATTCAATTCTAATTGATCATTCAGTAAATTACCTGAATTCCTGAATATATTGATTTCTGAGCATTCTAGAAGATTGAGTTTCAAACTCTTCTCTTCTAAATGTAACACTTCGTATTCATTATTGAACTCAAGTCCTTCTGCTAAAAGGTGGTTTGAAAATGTGGAATTGGTCTTTCTATTTACAAAACTACTTCTATTCTCTTTAATTTTTTGGGAAAATGTTCTTCCTGTTTGGCCAATATACAGTTTTGGACAAGAGCCACAAGTCAACTCATATGCTCCTGATCTATACGACACCGAAGTTTTGTCTTTACTGTTTTTAATAAATTTACTTAAAGTATTATTCGTTTTGTAGGCTACGTTTACGCCTTCTTTCATCAAAAAAACGGGCAATATTCTTGGTTGGTTCACCCAAATATGCCAATGTCCTATAACTGACGTTATAGCATCTTGAATATGGGTAGACCAGGTCCATGGCTTGCTTTTGTAGTTTTTTGGAAAGAATGGCGTTCATAATATCTACCTTATAACCGTTATTAACCGCGATTTGTTTATATTATGTACTTTACACTCTAGGAGGTTGTGTCATATAATTCTTTCATAATCGAATGAAACTCATGTTAACCATTTTCTTCATTATTTCATCGTTCACACTGTTTTCACTTGCATTCCTCAAGTTTTAGCTGTAATTAATTGGAGCTAATTTTTCTACAGGAAATAGAGCATCAGATAAATTCCAAATGTAATAACTGACATTGTTGTTTCTTCCATTATCGAGAATCATATTGCTTGAACCCATTTAACCGCATTTATCATGAAACTGTTCGTTCATAAGGAAAATTTTGATTTTTTTTAATATTCATTTATTTATCAATTCTCATTTTCCCTAATCGAAAGTAGTCCCCCTCAGCTCTCTCAGCAATTCGGTTTTCATCTCCTCAATCGTTGCAAAACACCGCACTTTCATGGTTTCCTCAATCTTGGTTACATGATAACGGTGTTGTTTCTGGCCAAAAAATTACGAACACCAATGGACACCAATATGTCTTGGCACAAATATGTCGCTGGAGTTGCAACAGCTGCTTCTCAGAAGCTTGGAACACTGTTTCGAACCAGAAAACTGTACATTCCTCAGCGACTTTTGATGCTTTATAAAGCTCAGATCAGACCTTCTTTGGAGTATTGTTCTCATGCATGGAGCTCTGTCCCTAAGCATACCCTGAAGCTGCTGGATTCCATCCAGAAAAGAGTAATCCGCCTGATTGGAGACCTGATCTTCACGTGCAACCTTCGATTCCACCAAGAGCGGTACATATCAGAAATACGTGACGGACTGTTGCTGCTCATCGTTTTGAGGTACAACTCAATACACCTCGAAGTTCACTGTTTAAGAACTCTTTCATCTGGAGAACTGCGTTTATGTGGAATGAACTTCCTGAGAACGTTTTTCCAAATGGATTCAACGCCCAGCGATTCAAATCCAAAGTAAATCGCTACTATCGTATTTGATCGAACTTTGCGTGCTTTTCTTGGTCTTGGCTCTTCTGGCCTCTTTCATTGGAACGATTGGACTTTGGTTTGGTCATGTACCCAGTTATGACCCTTCAAAGTGAATGTGGATTGCCTTTGACCTCATTTAACAATTCCGAGCAAGGTTCATGCGACGGTTTTTTTTGGAACGAACTTTGGTGCCACACGCTTCATGCCCAACATTTCAGAAAAATGACATCCTTGGCCACTCCTCAAATAGTGATTCGATGAAAATATTATTTTACAATATTTTCAACGGTTGATGTCCTGCGGCGCCCATTGCGAGCATCGTCATCCACATTTTTGACCTTCTGTGAAAAGCTAGTACCACTTCTTAGGCGGGTTGGCTGTCCTTGTTCATCTTCCACTGCCTGAACCACTGTGCATGCTGTTTTTAGCGAGTGCATTGGCTTGGGATGTGGAGTTGAGCAAACCGGCCATCGGATGCCTGCTTCCACGTAGCCCCGCTGGATAAGGGAATGACATAATCACTTGTGGTTCTGACACTAAGCTTATCAGCTGTCTCTACGGAACCTTCGAGATACCGGGCGCCCTCTCGTCGTAGCATCGCCTTAATGGTGATGCGGGGCTCTGCCGTGATTGACCTTCTTTCTCTAGCTACTCGTGGGACCTTTATGGACAGAGTAAACTTAAAAATTCTTTTTGACGCTGAGTCTATAGAGGAGATGGATGTCGACCTTACGACTCCAACTGACCTTCCTGTAAACTAAGATCAGATGCGAGTGTACAGAGGAGATGAATGTCGAGTTTACGACTCCAACTGATCTTCCTGTAAAATTTAATCCAGGATCGAGTCTACAGAGGAGATGGATGTCGAGTTTACGACTCTAACTGACCACCCTGTAAATTCAGTTCAGGAAGGGGCGAGTCTACAGAGGGGATGGATGTCTAGTTGACGACTCCAACTGACCTCCCTGTAAATTTAATTCAGAAGCGAGTCTTCTGAGGAGATGGATGTCGAGTTCACGACTCCAAAGGACCTCCCTGTAAATTTAGTTGAGGAGCGAGTCTACAGAGGAGATGGACGTCGAGTTTACGACTCCAACGGACCTCACTGTGAATTTAGTTCAGAAGCGAGTCTACAGAGGAGATGGATGTCGAGTTTACGACTCCAATTTACCTCCCTGTAAATTCAGTTCAGGAGCGAGAGCTGCGGCATACGCAGAATATGTCTCAGGTGGGGAAACTAACTCCCCATGAGCAGGTTAGCAAACGTTTGCGCTCAAGTGAGGTTTTCCCAAAACCAGAGGCGAAAAAGCCCTGTACGGCTGAATCTAAGGCATTGTCAGGTGTAGCTGACGGGCAGAAACCTTCATATGGGAAGGTTGTCATGGGTATCAAGGTGGGAATCTTGCAAATTGACTATCCGACTACCTCATTAACAGAGCATATACTTTGTGCCTGCTCCGCTGGGGACCGTATCAGGTCTTTAGAGTTCGGCGGAGCCGAAATCTTACCATCTGACCTGAAAGACTACTCAACATACAAACTAATCGTCTTCGTTAAGAAGCTGGGTTTGTTTGGCCGAGTGAGAGTAGGTGTGAGCCACAATAAACCCTTGCGGGTTACGGTGGAGGGTCGAGTAGACCCACTGACTTTGGACACAACGTATAACCTAACTACTCCTTAACATTTTCCTGACTCAGAGTACAATGACCGTATGCCACTGTGCCACAGTGTTGATTCCACTTTTTCAACATGATGTCATGCATATTCTTTGATCATCTACTAACTTTTATACCTCTCACCAAGAAACTCAACGTGCTAAACAGCTGGAATTGTCAATATATGTTCGACCACAAAATGTACGGGGTCGAAGAATTAATCTCGAGAGGATCCACAGCGGTCTTTGCAGAGCAAAACAAAATCTCAACTACAGAGCTCAGCAAAAAAGGTCACAGTAATCTACCAAAACATCTCTGAAAAAATTATTGAGGACGGTTATCAAGGAAAATATTTCAGGGACACTTTTTCGTTCAAACTAATAAAATGGTAGAAAAATTGAAGGTTTGGTCACCAATAAAATAAAAAGTTCTATAGCGATAATACGCTTCTTTCCAACAGCGATGAAACTGGCAGTCATAAATGTAACAACTAAGAAAATAACATCTAGGTGTCAGCATTATGCATCACTCTAACAATTTCAATCACTGTCACTGTCTCAATCGAATTGAACCAATGACTCTAACTCTACTGAGACAATGAATGTGTACAAAAGGCCAACTCATATAACCATATAAAAAGGAGACAATGAAAAAATGAGAACATAAGGCATTCAGAAATCTAAATATATTAATCGAAACATATTGGTATATTTCTTTCCCAAAAATCATTCACTCCTGAAAATATAACCCCTTCAATTCAAATATTGGTATAATAAGACAATTCCATTGAAATCGAAAGGAATACGTGACGTACAATTAATGTATTTCGGGTGCCGGCCCTTCGATCTAATATCAGGGTACGATGTACTGGGTGTTTACTGACCATACGTCAGAAATTCAAGGAACTTTTCCTTGGACTATTCTGAGAATATTTTGTCCTTTGATTATTTGTGATAGGGCGCTTTGTTTGGAAGATACAGGGCGAAAAAAATTTCGACAATAACATTTCATTACCAAAAATTACATGTAATGTTTCTTAATCGACAAGAACTGTTGAAAATGACTACCCCCCCCCCACTCGGATGCAAAAATCCAAGCTTCTCCTCACCGACTCACGAACTATTTCAAAAACAGCAGGATCGTTTCTGATTGTGTTACACCCAGCAATTATACGATTTCTAAAATCTTTCACTGTAATCGGAATGTTGCTGATAGGTACCAACGGAATTGTTAGATATTTTATTACTTGGTAGGTCCAGTCTAGTACGCTATACTTTTATTTCGACTACGTTAATAATTTTAAAATTACCAAAGTTGTTATTGTCGAAATTCTTTTTGGCCCCTTATCTACGAAGCAAAGCGCCCTATCAAAAATCATTAGAGGACAAAATATCCTTAGAATAGTCCAAAGAATAGCATTTATGAACTGTGTTCATTTGTTCAAACATTGTGTCTTCAATTATGGTACTTTCAAGCAAATGTTCATGTTGAAATTTATTTGTTATTGAGGTAATTTATTTTGAGAATTTATATTGGAAGTAATAACTTCTTATGGAAGGGCAAACCGCTCCGTTACCTAACCCGTAACGGCGCCAGTTCCTCTGGCTTCCCTTTCTCTCACGCATACGTCAGCAGAAGGCAGGCTCCTCTCTCGTCGGACGGACGCTTACTGTTTAGTGTGCGATAGACCTATACTGTTTATTATAAAAATCTTACCAGCAAGCACGTAATATTCTTTTGTTGTGTGAAACGTGGGTTAAAAATTTTGATACTAATTTTGTGTATGTACATTATTAGAACCACTATTCAATCTTACAAAAGTAACAATTGGCTTAAGGTGGCGATAATATATGTACATACACAAAATAATTAATGAAAGACTCCATTAATAAATAACCTTTCCTTATATTATCATTTTATTGTACATAACGTGTAAGTAATAACCTCAGCTTTTCTCAAGTTGAACAATTTCAATATTGAATAGTTCAACTCAGATTAGTTCAAGTTATTACTTCTGTCGGGTGTCCCATGACACACACGTATTTTTTCTCATATCGATGCTTTCAGCTGTGAATATTTTAAAAACTAATATTTTCGAATACCACTTGACCTAAATATTGTTAAGTAAATGAATGTCAACTTTTTCATACTCAAACTTTGTTATTTTTTAGCAATGCCAGTTGAACAAACAGCAATTGGTAAAACCCCTCGTTCTACCGATTCGTGGTTTCACCATGATATTGATGAATAATAAAGTTTTCGATACCAAATAGAAATTAATGGATAAAACTTCGAGGTCTTTTGGTAGTATTACTTACTAAAAAATCGCCAAAGCATTGTTCTTTGCAGTTTGATCACCCCAAATCTTGTACAGTTATCATGTACATGTATCAGACTTAAATTGCACCAACAAGAATCCACTTTAGAGATGGCAATTGAAATGAATTAGAAATTTCTTTTTCATGTCCATTTCGAAATCGAACCTACAATCACCTACTGAATGACAAACATAATTGCAAACCAGTTACTCTCACGAATGTATCGTTACTCAAATCTCTTCGCCATTATAAATTACGTGTCGGCCATATATGCATTAATGATGCGATAAACATTCGCTGCAACCGTTAACAAGTTCACTGATAATACTTTCTCTCGGTGAAATAAAATATCACCGGCAAGGACGAGATAGTTTTATAGTCGATTCACGAACGAATTTCTCAGTCCCAGATGATTGATATTGATGGTTACGCAACTAGGATAAAAGTTATCGAACTGAATTTACTTTCACTGTAGGAAATGTCTTTCATCGAATCTGGACGAACCAGTGGAAGTTTCGACGTTCGCGTGAGGAAATTTTTGATCCAAGGATCCGCTCTGCAATGGAAGGCATTAGAAAATCCTGCAGGTTGAGGTTCAACCCGTGGACATTGAGATTCCTTCTAAATGACACCTCATTCTGGGGTGAAGGAAAAATGTATGACCCTGAGTTTTCATACTCGTATTAAAACGCTTGAGAAAAGTATAGTTTAGCGGAACAGGTTGCGATTGTTTGCGCTTTTGTAAACTGACTAGTAAAAATTTCATACTGAAATGTTATTTGAGTACCATATGAAAAGTTTTCTGCAGTTATTACAGTGGGAATTTTGTACTTTTAACATACGACAACCTCCACGTCAACTAAACTTCAACATAAACTAAAATTTTTTCGATTTGGCTATCCGAGAACACTTTCCAAAGGATGGTCCACAGATTCGAATACAAAGCTGCACATTTTGGCTTGGTACGCTACAGGTTACTAGAGAGAAGATGTTATCTCACCTTAAGTCTATCCAAATCCAAGATAGAGTGAAACAAAACAAAACCGAAGCGTGTACGAGTTCGGTACCAGCACAGGGTTGTAATCAGTCGTTTGTGTGGCGTGCGTTATAGTATATTGTTTAAAATTGTTTTTCAAGATGTCCAGTACAGACACTGCTGTTGACACTGTGAGCTCATGGGTCGATGAAACTGTGACCTCATCTAGGAGGGCCTTTCTAGGTGGACTATCCATCGGATTAACAAATCCATCAGGTAAACTTATATTTATATTAAGACCTGCCTCAATCTCAATATATAAAAAGTAACCGTCGTATTTGTTTTATTTACTTACATACCTCTTCATAATTTCAGGTAAAGGAAAACGGCTTATTATTTGTCATCGGTGCCTGTGCGAAAGTGGTGACTCACATTGGATTTGAATCGCTTGGGATTGAATTCATTTCGAAAAACGTTCTCAGGAAGTTTATTCCACATAAACGTAACTCTCCAGATGAAAGAGTCCTTAAACAGTGAAGTTCGAGGTGTACTGAGTTGAATCTCAAAACGATGAGCAGCCACAGTCCGTCGCGTATTTCTGATATATACCGCTCTTGATGGAATAAAATGTGCTTAGTCACACTACCCGTGAAAATATCTATAGAAGTAGACAAATCTTCAACCTTTTTTCGATGTTCTAGGTTATCAAGGTTGCACGTGATGTTCGCGTATCTAATCAGGCGGATGGCTCTTTTCTAGATGGAATCCAGCAACTTCTGGGTATGTTTGGGGGCAGAGCTCCATACAAGAGGTCTGATCTGAGCTTTATAAACAATCAAAAGTTGCTGAGGTGTGTTCAGTTTTCAGGTTCGGAACAGTGCCCCAGGCTTTTAAGAAGCAGCCTTAGCAATTCCAGCGACATGATTGTGCCAAGACATATTTGTGTTCATTTTAATCTCCAACAAACATATCGAACCAGAAAGCGAAAGTGTCTGACCTGACATTATTATATCCCGTTCGGAAACATTCATCTACTTGGAGAAAAACGATGCCTGGGTTTTTGTGACATTGAATTGAACCTGGCTACTTTCACTCCAACGCGAAATCACTTCTAGATCCTCATTAACACAGGCAACCTCCTGCTGCCGGTGAAGATTAGCCTCCGTCGCCGATGTCCTGAATTCCAAATGGAATGACGAGACAAGTGTGCAGGCAACGTGCTTTCAGGAAGCTGAAGAGCCAAACACAAAAATGATCCGATAAGCCATGGCATCGAAGTTTGGCCAGCAAACCTTCATGCCACACATGGTCAAAGGCCTTAGAAATATCAACCACAACAGCTCTTGATTCTCTATGTTTCTCGATAGCGTTATTCCAAATATGGGTGACATACCATAGAAGGTCGCCTGTTGATCTTTGTTTCCGAAAGCCATACTGATGATCGCTGAAGATACTGAAGCCTTCCAAATATTTGAGGATATGGTAGTTTACGACTTTCTCCATGATTTTTGATATCACTGATAGCAAAGCGACTAGTCTTTAGTTATTTGGAAGAGTTTTCTTGCCCTTTTTGGGAATAGGCTGATCACCAACAATCTTCCAACAAGAAGGAAACCCCTTTCTTGTAAGACAGGTTGAAAAGTATACAAAATACTGATGCGAGTTCATTTGCGCACTTTCTAAGTACGATGACGGCACTTCATCAGAACCAGATACCTTGTTGATATTGAGCTGAGACTTGGGCTTGCACCCGTGCAAAATTCAACTGACCTAAGAAAGGTAAATGCCCAAAGGCAACGACGTGTGTTCGCTGAATTGGATCTGGAGCAGTTGGCAACTGATCCTAGTTTTCATCGAGAAATCATCATCAGCGATGAGGCCCATTTCTGGATAAATGGATACGCGAACATTGGAAAAAATGCTTTTGGGCTTCCTACTTTTCGTATAATTCTATGTTCATATGGAATTGTTGTTTCGAGAGTACTACTTTTCCTTTCCTTTGGAAGGTTTTCATAACTCTTTGTGTGGAGATGGAGAAGAATAAATCCAAGAAGTTTAATTTTTACAATAAAATAAGTACCTCAGAATAGATACACTACAAATTATCAAAAACAGATTCACTAAGTGGTCTTTTGGATCGAACCTTCCTTCCTCTAGAATGACATTTTTTATTGAACTGCATTTTTACTGAATTCAATTTCATTGTGTTCTTCACACCATAATAGACATCATCTATTTCTATAATAATCTGTAATAATACATAATTAATTGCAGTTAATGATAGTTCAATCACTACTATAAACAAATCACCACACTTTCTATTATGATATAGCATTTGCGATCAACAAGATGTTGGTTCTGAATACGACCCTGGCCAATTCTTGGGATTTTCAATATCACGTGCGTAGGGCATGTCAATGTTTACATCCACTCTATTTTGGATTTGGATAGACTTCAGCGGGTACAGTTAATAAATACCCTGCAGCCAAAGAAGATCTGAAAGTAGATACAAACAACCCTATTCCATTTGTGTCGCATACACATTCGAACCTAATGAAGCAGTCGGCCTCGTTGAGAAGCTGAATTTATGTGGTCGAGTGTGAACCTCAATAAACCTTATCTTAAGATCATTTTCGGCAAAGGGGATACAGCATTCAACAACACGCAAATAATAAAATAATATCATCAAAATGGGTGTTCTGATCGGACAACGTGCCGAACGGTCGCCATAATTGTTCTATCGAGAGGACTATTCGCAATGTGGTGGATACATTTGAGTCCACTGGTTCAGTAAACGATCGACCAACACCCCTACGTCGACGAAACGCAAGATATGCATCGCCGCTCGCTGTCTGTGAGAGTGTGCAGGAGAATCCGAGGCAGTCAATGTCGGGTTGCTCAAAAAAACTCGGCCTTTAGCAGACTACAACTTGGCGAATTTTGCGTCGTGCTTCTTTTAAGGCCCTAAGGCGCTCTCAGAGCGGTGCCTGTGCGAAAGTGGTGACTCACATTGGATTTGAATCGCTTGGGATTGAATCCATTTTGAAAAACGTTCTCAGGAAGTTTATTCCACATAAACGTAGCTCTCCAGATGAAAGAGTCCTTAAACAGTGAAGTTCGAGGTGTACTGAGTTGAATCTCAAAACAATGAGCAGCCACAGTCCGTCGCGTATTTCTGATATGTACCGCTCTTGATGGAATCAAATGTGCTGTCACTTGAACACTACCCGTGAAAATATCTATTGAAGTAGACAAATCTTCACCCTTTCTTCGTGATGTTCGCGTATCTAATCAGGCGGATGCTCTTTTCTAGATGGAATCCAGCAACTTCTGGGTATGTTTGGGGGCAGAGCTCCATACAAGAGGTCTGATCTGAGGTTTATAAACAATCAAAAGTTGCTGAGATGTGTACAGTTTTCAGGTTCGGAACAGTGTTTCAAGCTTTTGAGAAGCAGCCTTAGCAATTCCAGCGACATAATTGTGCCAAGACATATCTGTGTTCATTTTGATCTCCAACAAACTTATCGAAGCAGAAAGCGAGAGTTTCTGACCTGACATTATTATATCCGGTTCGGAAACATTTATCTACTCGGAAAAAACCAATGCCTGGGTTTTTGTGGCATTGAATTGAACTTGTCCTGGAAAGACGAGACAAGTGTGCTGTCGTCAGCAAAGCAACATAAGTCGTTGACATGCAATAAAAAAAAGAGGACTGGAGACAATTTGGATCCCTGGGGAACACCAGCATTGATGGTAAAAATATTCAAGAAATATCCATCGATGGCCACTTGCAGGCAACGTTTTTCAGGAAGCTGAAGAGCCAAACACAAAAATGATCCGACAAGTCATAGCATCGAAGTTTGACCAGCAAACCCTCATGCCACACACGGTCAAAGGCCTTAAAAATATTAAGCGCAACAGCTCTAGATTCTCCATGTTTCTCGATTGCTTTATTCCAAATATGAGTGACATACCATAGAAAGACGCCTGTTGATCTTTGTTTCTGAAAGCCATATTGATAATCGCTCAAGATGTTGCCTTCCAAATATTTGAGGATATGGTGGCTTACGACTTTCTCCATGATACTTGATATTACTGATAGAAAAGCGACTGGTCTATAGTTATTTTGGAGATTTTTTTCTTTTTCAAAATAGGTTGAACGCTAGCAAACTTCCAACAAGAAGGAAACACCCTTTTATCATAATCTTTGAAAATATCAAGCGCAACAGCTCTTGATTCTAGTTGTTTAGAATTTTTTTTCCTTTTAAAGTTTTTCACAACTTTTTGTATGAAGATGGAAAAGTATAAATGAATTATCAAAAACAGATCATCCACAAGTTATGCATTCACTCAGAGGTCTTTTGAATCGAACCTTCCTTCCACTAGCATGACATTTGCTTTTGTACTGCATTTTGAAGAATTTAATTTCATTGTATTCTTCACACCATTATCGAAATCATCTATTTCTATAATAATCTGTAATAATACATAATTAATTGCAGTTAATGATAGTTCAATCACTACTATAAACAAATCACCACACTTTCTATTTATTCTTATCCTTATCTTCAATTCAGATGGATTATTTACAATTCCTATATACTAGGAAGGAAAAATACATCGTTTTCCCTTTTTGCTGACAGATGTTTCTTACTTTCTTTCAATTAACACAATCCTAGAACTGGTAATGGTGTCTCTGTGAAATAGATTTACTTGTTTCTCAACAACTGTCCTGGTTCCCATCCATGATTTTTTGCCTTTTCTATCTAATATTGCAACTTTTCGTATGCACGCTCTGATCATATGACAAATTTTATTGTTTAATTTGTCCATTGATAACCATATATTTTTCTCGGGAGAATTTATCTAGCTGAAGTTGGAATGATTCTACATTATTACAAGCTATGAAGAAGACATGTAATTATACAGCTCTTCTGGTGGAGATCGACAAATCATTGATAGAATAAAAAACTCAGATATTGGGTATGTAGGTCCAAAGTTACTGGGTGTATCACTTCAACCTGCGAGAATTTATTGTGGCTCGTACGTATTCGAACTCGGCTAAATAAGCCGACTTGTTTATTTAGTGCGTGATCTTTCAAGTCAGATGCTAGAAAAGTGAAACTGCCTCAAACTCAAAAAAAAGGATTCAAGTGGTCAAATAAATTTTGCATGCCAAGTATATCCGTTACTGTAGGTTTCTTTAGATTTTCTCGCTGGGGAAATACTACCTAAACAATCAAACAGTTTCTTTTTTCTTTTCGGAAATGTCTTATTGATTTTTGATTGACCTTTCTCCAAGGGATTTATGTTTCAAGGGAAACAGAGTTGTATACAAATTTTACCATATTTTCACCATTTTTCACAGATGGAATGCATTACATCATCAAAAATTTGAACCGAGTAAAACAACTTGAACTAAATATAGATGATTCAGAGGGATAAGTAAGTATTTTGAATTGAAAGGATTACATTTTCAAGAGAGGCTAATTTTTGGGAAAGAAAGTTTTTGGCTCCCCACTTATCCATCTTGATACAAAAAATTACAGGAATCTTCCAAAGTAAGGAATTAAGTAATCAATTCAAAAAAAAATATGTATAAAGATGTGCAGATCAAGCAAAGAAGTAACTTTCACACACGAACTGGAAGTTGAGTTACATGAAATAATAATACTTTCGAAACAAATACTTCCATATGAACACTGAATCAAACAAAAAACAGTCGAATCCATAACATTTGTTTAAGAATTGAGTCAGATATCATTCATGTGTAGAAATCCTGTGAACGAAGGAAGGTTCCTACATTTTTTGTATGAAGATGGAGAAGTAGAAAGCCAAAAACTTTTTTTTTCCAAAACTAGTACTGTTTGCACAGACAAATCATATGACTAGAAAAAAATTCGTCAATCTTGATTTTTTTCGAGCTATATATCAATTACTCAGAGATCATATCAATTACATTCAGTTACTCGATTACAAATTTGAAGATGTGGAAGGAAATACGACAGTTTGGAGGTAGCTTCATGATATTCACTATGACATTATGACAAAACTATTATGAAATTTTGCCCAGCTACTTTGAATCAATAGATTAATGATACGAATTGAAAATATATTCTCTTTGGATGCCGTTCCGAGAACTCTTTATGTTCCCTTTCTCGAATTCTCATAAAAAACTAAAACAAAAATTGCACCACTAAGTAAGTGAACATCAACTCAAATTATTTTGAAAAAAAGAGAATTGAAACTTTCTATGTTTTTACCACAACAAAGTTTCTACTCTCTTTTCTTCATTATGATTTCCTACCACGGCTACATTCATCAATTTATCAAATTATTTTGATTTTAAATGACAGTTTTTGCGTTTGCAGTATTCTATATGTTGAGAATTCCACTTGATATATTTTTCTAGTTCACTTTCCTTTTTCAGATGAGGAAAGCCCTAACTGAGCTCGTTGTCATGTCTCCTCGTATATCAAGGATGAACAAGGTCAGGTACAAAGCTAAGCCAACTAGATTCATCTCCTGTTGAACAATGTAGCTTTCACTGCATGGCAACTAGTTGAAAACTAGTTGGTTTTCAACTTATGATTTTGCCTTGTTCGATATGAACTGAACACTGCCGTTTGACAGTTTCAGACAGTTTTATTTTTGTATCGTTGGGTCCTGTCATCAGAAATTTGTCGTTTTCTGAGTGCATCATATGGTGACAATCTCTTGTCAGAATATACTCTGCTTGTTTATAATTCCGATAGGATTGATGTTTCATCAGTAGGTATATATTTGTGATAGCTCACTTTCCAGATCTTTCTGAAAAGATCAGATGTATCGGTCCTGACTTCAATGTCTGAACAGTTTTCAAATTATTCATTAGAACAAATAACAAAAATCACAGAATTGTATTTCGACTGCACATACTAGTCCCATCGAAAATTGAAGTGAATTTTGATTTTCTGAAATGTCTATGAGCTCTTTCAGTGATTCGATTTTTATCTCCTCAATCGTCGCAAAACGCCGTTCTTTCATGGGTCTCTCCAATCCTGGGAACAGAAAAAAGTCGCCAGAGGGCAAATCTGGTGAATAATATGGCCGAGGAATGATAACGATATTGTTCTTGGCCAAAAAATTACGAACAAGCAATGACGAGTGAGCAGGTGCATTATTGTGATGCAAAAGTCATCAATTGTTTTTTCACACTACCGGACGTTTTCTTCGTATTGCTTCTTGCAAGCGGTGCATAACTTCAAGACAATATTCCTTATTGACTGTACAACCATGTTGCAAGAATTCCTGATTCACTACATCACGGTAGTCGGAGAAAACAGTGAGCAAAACCTTGATATTTGATCGAAATTGGCATGCTTTTTTGCTTTTGGTTCTCCTGGGCTCTTCCACTGAGACGATTGGACTTTGGTTTCGATGTCATAATCATATATCTATGATTCGTTACCAGTTACGACTCTTTCAAGCAAATCTGGATCTTTGTTGACGCCATTCAACAATTCCTGAGCGAAACTCATGCGATGTTTTTTTAGTAAAAATTCAGCAATTTTGGAACGAACTGCCACATGCTTCTTGCCTAAAATTTCCAAAAAATTGTATCGCATGAGCCAACCGATATGCCAACATCATCAGCAACTTCTTTGATAGTAATTCGATGATAGTCCACAACAACTTTCTTCACTCTCTGAACATTTTCATTGGTTGTTGAGCTGTTGCGGGGTCCAAGGCGAGCGGTACATCGGATATGTGAATTGTTTTTCCTCTGTGAGAAAAATCTCTTGTGCCATGGGAAAAGCAGTGTCGGCTCGAGCCAACTGAAGCCAGGGCGGCCACCAATCTGCAGTTGTTTCGATGAGTTACAAACTCTATAAAGCAAGTTTATCGGCAATCATTTCATAAGAAACATTGTTAGTTTCATTTGATACCAAATGTATGTTTTCAATTAATCTGAAAGATGTTGTAGTTTAAAATATATTTCTCCGTTAACCAGCTATCGCACCTCTACAAACGACAATCCTAAGAAGACGACACTTGTGCGAGCTAAGGACTAACGAGGTCTTACCTTTTAACGTGAAATGAAAATTTTCATGCTCCATCTATCGTTAAGCTAGACTAGCATTTGATGACCACACCGTATTCCATTTTTTCAATTTACCAAGTCTAAAGAGTGAGATATTGACGTCCATTCTGATTTTATGATTATAAATGACGATGAATCAATCTATTTATTCAACTTGTTACCCAGAGTATAATTACCGTATGTATCAACATTTCAAGTGTTTTGAAGCACCCGAATCGATTTTTTTCACAGAATTTGATGCAAATTCGTTGATTAATTTTTTTTGACAGCAGAAAATCGCCGAATACACATTAGACTCCTGACATAGATTTCTGTTGCCAACAAATCAACCATGCTGAACAGCTGAAAATGTGAACATATGTTCCAAACATGTGTACCAACAGCCCGCGAAATTTGAAGTTTTTGTACATTTCACATACATTGGTAAAACAGCAAGTTCTTTCAAAAGTGAAAACATTCAAACACCAGAATACTTCAAGAAACCAAAATAAAATGCAATCCAAATAAGCAGAGCACATTTTCGCATGGGAAAATGCCGAAAAGAAATCTGATAGAAACAACTTGTGTAATGTTGAACGGCAATGAGAATATGGCATTATGCTCAATCAGTTGAGCATGGAAACCTACAGATCACGATCGAAAAACCCGGAAATTAGCTTCGACACTGTTTAAAAATTTTGTTTTCGTCCAAACTTATCTAAAATAATATGAAGTGAAAACATTTTATGGAATTTTTCTGATTGATTCGGTCGTTACTTGATGAAGATCCATTGTAATTTCAAAAACTACACCTCCCGATTTGATGTCCACAATCTTTAGTTGAAAAAATATAATCACATATTTCGCTAGCACAGTAGCTTTTTCAAGTGTATGAACTTGAACTTCAAATAAAGTTTGTGGAGATCAAATCGGGAGGTGTAGTTTTTGAAATTTTATTGTATATTCGTAATAAATAAACAGCAATTACTTGAAAGAAATATATTTTCATTGGAGTTTTCGGGAAATGGGGGTTTTTGGCTTCCTACTGCTTCATTTTCATACAAAAAATTCGGAAAATTTACGAAGAAAGAGAGGAAGCAATTGAGTTCAAATTGATGCATACAAGTTTTTTTCATAATATATACAAACTGCAAGAGAAAGCCCTTCCGATCGTTGAAACAAATTATTCAAGACGATTGAGGAATTTGAAAATGAATGCATTCGTGATATTTTTATGGAAATCCTATGGAAATATCCCACAGTGTGTTTCAAATGAAAAATAAAGATGGCTCCTACTGAAATATCTGAGGACAAACGGAAATTATTATGCAAACTAGTGAATTCAGAGAAAGTGTTGTTAATTGCCTTTCAATCAATCGATTTTGGAAATTTTCCAATCTTTAGAAAACTACAATATCAGCAAGTGCCAAAGGCTGTATTTTATTCAAAAAATGTAGATTCCTATCAAAATCGCAATAGTTGTTCGGTATCAAAGTTTGCCTCTCCATAAATATCTCCGCAAGGATAAAGGTCTAACGAGTATATGTAGTTGGGTCACAATGATCGCTTCATTTTAAATTAGTGAGTCAAAACACGGATAGATTCGAAAGATGATGACATTGATGCCACGATATTGTTCCTTATCAAAATGAGAGGTTAGTTATGTAATTATGAAATTTCTCTTTGAATCATTCGAATCGTTCAAAAGTTACGACGAATAATTATATCGCTAAAAGAAAGAAAAATATTGCTGTGTGAGCAATCTGCCCTTTGCTTAGGTCATTAGTAACATATTTTCCACTGGCAAATAGCTACATCATCCAGAAGTGACATAACCACGTTTTATTTCAATATCTGTAATTTACTTCCTTGTTAGTTTTGAAAATGATGTAATAGCCGAAACTAGTCAACAATAAAGAAAAATCGTGGAAAATAGACAAAAGTGTTTTTGTAGTGTATCCTCATCTGTAATTTAGATGGAGAAAATCGCGGGTAAACGCTTTTATATATTGAGGTATTAGGTATATAGGTAATGACTGCATCAATGATGGAACCTTGACAGTGACAATGGATTTTATATCGACCATATTTAACGATAACTTTACAACTTCCACTTACACGTTCGCAAGAAAAAATTGTAATTTAAGATGAACTCTTTCCAGTTCATCTCTACGAACTTGATATTTAATTGATTAACGTATTCAAAAAACACACAAATTGTGAGATTTCCACTCGAAAGTTCACAAAACCTCGACACGTGTTTCGCTATATAATATCCTCTTCGGGCGTCACAATATTGTTTTACAAATTCTTTGTCGTACTTTTATTGAAATTTGAATCATTATGACTATTACTTTCCGACAAATTTCTACATCACGAATTCATTACCTAAACCATTTACCATTCTAGAAGCGACTCATATGACTGGTGAATTATTAATACAATTTTTACCTGGGCCATCATATCACCTACTTTCGAAATCTGTCTTAATCAACAATTTCCTCGTTGCAAACTGAATTCAATAAAGGGAAACAAATCATATATATTTGAACATTGAGCAATTATCTCCAATTTTCACATCCATTGATTTCTAATTATTCAAAAAGGTTGAGTTTCAAATCTTCCTCTCCCAGATGCAGTACGTCGTATCGCTTGTTGAATTGGTCTTTCCATTCAAAAACCCAGTTCTATGCTCTTCAATTCTTTTGGAAAGAGTTCTTCCGGTTTGTCCAATATGGAATTTCAGACAAGAATCTCCAGTCAACTTATATTGTATTGTACTGTATTTTTTATGAATTTATCATCCACTCAAGTAGTTATATGCAGAAAACACTGAAGTTTATCTTCAGTGTTTTCTGAAAATAATTCACAAATTTTGGATAGAAAAGCCAATTATCGAAAACAAAATATATCGAGAGCAACGCTAAGAAATTTTTTAAATAAGTTTCATGAAAACTGAAAATTTCACTGGTTAATTTGCAATGGTGAATGAATCACATGTTTTACTCAAGAAATGCTTCTAAAATATATTTCTTTTGAACACACTGTTTGAAGCAGTGCCATTAAGACTTGAAAACGAATATGAATGAAGGATATTTGAAAAACAAAAATATTCTGATGAATCAGTTGAAAATGAAAATATAAACAAATAGAAAAGGTCGTGTAGTGACTACTTAAAATTCCAGATCTTTTTTTTTAATAACTCTAATTTGTCTTTATTTTTATTTTCGTATATTCATAATATCAATTACTGTCAATATTTTTTCAGTCATTCGTTTCAGATCAAAATAATTTGTTACTATTTGCAGAACAGTGTTTTCATTCTGTAATTCATACTGTTCATTTTCACTAATACTTCTCAATATCATCTCCATTTTCGACTAATCCATTCAAATATTTTGGATCTTGTGATTTCAGCAATCCATCTTTTTTTGTATCTGTTAACAGTTAAAAGATACGGAAATTCTAACGTCTAAAGTTCAACAGCAAATATTGTCTACTATAATCAAAAACAAAGAAACCACATCTTCTACAGTTTCGCATAATTTCACATCTAAGAAAAATTCAAATCAATTTTCATCTATTTAGCAAATACACATCGAATTCTAATGAAAATAGCGACTCATTATCATTATCATTCAATTACCAATGACAGAAAGGGAACATGAAAACAGCACCTAGAAAACTTTCTGTGGAAGGACATTTCGTTTTCGAAAAATAGTTCATTTGTTTCAAACCTCTTTCAAAGGTGTTTGGAGGGGTACATTAATTTTTCTCACTATGTAGTGGGCGTAAAATTGTGTGACTAAAAAAATATGCAATCGACTCGTGGCAAAAATTTGTGAGAAAAAAATCCAACCGCATTGTTTACACGAATCCAGAATCCTTTATTACCCGGACTGTTACCCCGCCACAAATCCACTGAAACTCCGACACCACCACTTTCCCGGAAATCACAACCCTCAAAAAAATAGAAAATAAAACACTAACCACAAGGCTCCTGTGGACTCTCATCCTTTTCGGAGCCACTGGACGAACTTCTGGAGTTCTTCACCAGGGAAAACTTGACACTTGATTTCGGAAGTCATTTACGTCGTTATATAGGTTCGCATAGTATCTCGACGTTGAAGTGGGGTGCCGTCACTTTCACCTGCACGAGGGTGTCGTTGCTCAACATAAGGCCAAGGCACAAGGCTGTAGATGGCCGGTGAAATTGTGAATTCCTCCAGCGCTTCGTCGCTTTCTTCGGTGCTTCTTGCGGTGAATAGACGGGTTACGACAGCGTAGAAGGGACAACAGTGACACTGAAACGCTTCAGTCGAGTTATCAAGGAAATAAAAAACTCTGAACGGAAAATCCCTCTGAATTTAATACGGGGTGGGTCAAAAAAATTAAACACAGCAAATCACTAATGAAAATCACTCGAAGGGCTGGTGCTTTACGTCTCTATCAAATCGTGATTGAGAAATCACGTGCCCGTGTACTGCAGCTTTAGGGCAAGTTCAATTGGATTCGCAATCTCTTACTAAGTTATCTCGAGAATCAGGAATCAGTCGTACAAATGTTTACAGGATTCTTCATGAGTACAAATTAGACAAATTTAGACTAGTCCATGAATTGAACGAAGATGATTTCGATAGACGTATCGAGTTTTGTGTAAGTCTCACTGATAATATATATTTTATTGGAGAATAATTATGAGATATCAAGTAAATATTCAAAAACATGCAAATACCGAAGTATCTTTGTAACTATATGCATCTTTCAATTATAATTTTTGTTACTAATTTGGATAGTCAATTAGAAGCTGGGCATGAAATTTCAAACTTTCACTTTTTTATATGAACACAGAATATATTTCTGAGTTATGAAATCTGGGGTACCTACTTCCTTACAAATGTTCATTCTTGTTAATGATTTGAATTGGTAATTTATTACAGGCCGGGCCTTCAATTTGGTTCCTACCGTTTTCCCATTATTTGAAGTCCACAGTGGTTTCTGTTGTCTATTTAGGTTTCTCAAATAAAAAGTTTATCAAAATAGAGAACAGGTAAACAATTCATTTATTAGAAATTGAATATTCCGAAATAAAATCTCCTAATATTCATCACTTATGATTATTTTTGAGTACAGCAGAGTTTCGTCGGACTCAGGTCATCCTTATCTTTGGAATTTCAAATAAAAATATGTATTTTTGTATAGCAACTCCTGATCTGTAACATACATTCAATAATCCTGAACATTTTGGCAATTTGGTGATCGAGAAATGAATAACTGTTTTTTATTGCTTTCACATGACCGCTCGATTGGAAGTAATTCTCATATATATTCGAAACCTGAATTCGTCCATATTTCTCACACCGTCTTGAGATCCCCATGAATAGCCCTGTGAAGCACAAAAATCCTACACGCTACTGCATTTTGTTTACAACAGTCTCATCATTTGTGAAGTACTTTCTCTGCCATCCTGAAACACTTTCTTTTGTTACAGAAAATTATTTTGGGATAAGCAAAACAACAAACGCTCAAGCGTTCAAGAAATCATTTCTAGCTGAACAAACATTTGATAATTGACAGTTCAACTGGTAATTAAACATGATAACGAACCAGAAAAATTAAATAAACTGTAATTACGTCGAAACAACTTTGCAATTACTTCGGTCAATAGCTCATTGCGGTTATTAATGATCTGTTATTATAAACCTCTGAAGAAAAATATTATTTCATTTCAAAGAAGAGTTTCAGTAAGATATTAATATTCCCAGGTCAAATAATACTTTAGCCTCATTCGAATAAATAAAAATGATTTCAGTTTTGTGACTTTTCCTTTTTTCACCTCTACAAAACATATTTTCTGAACTGATTTTGGAACACATCGCTATGAACATCATTTTTGTTACAGAAGAAAAATGGATAGATTNCAAATTATTTCCTTCCATAATTGATAAGAATTATGAAATTCATTAGTACTTGGATCCCGATTTGTGTACGAGAAAGCATTTCCACGTATCATCTAGGAATTACCTAAGAACGTTACATAATGTAAACAGCCTGCTTTCTACGATCTTCACCTACGCCAAAACAATTGATTGTGCATATATTTACTCTGCATATGAGTGATGCTAATCGATTACCTACATACCGGTTTCAATTCCGGCTGGACATTTATGTCGCGCAGGCATAAAGCAAGAATTTTGGACTTACATAAAATATCAAACACCTGTTTGATTTTTTGCTCTGAGCACGAGACAGACAGGAAAAGTTTGTTTGTGAATTTTTCAAATGCTAATCACGATGAAAGTTTGATAGCGTTGCACAATTTCAATCGAATCTTCTCTGAAGTAAACAAATCGAAAGTTGAATTGAATTAATTGTTGAAAAATTATGGGTTTTCAGAGGACATGACACCTTTCTATACGGAAACTTCATCTGTGGAAACGAAAGATTTCTCAAACCACGAAAATCAATGGGGCTCTTCAAGGAGGTCTATTACAAAGCCAAGCTTTGACAACGAGATGAAACGAGAGCACAAAAATATAGGGTCTTTCAAGAAGGACTCTCGAACTTTGACAATTGATTACGGTCATCTTGTTAAAGTCAAATCAGTTGTCATTTATTTAGTCTGTTTTGCCAAATCACCATGGAAAGTTATAGCATTCAGCAACACTTGCAAATAATAAAATTGTATTATCAAAATGGGATAAATATGAGTCCACTGGTTCAGTAAACAATCGACCAACACTCCTACGTTGACGAAACGCAAGATCTACCGACAGCGTCTCTGCTGCCTATGAGAGTGTGCAAGAGAATTCGAGGCAGTCGATTTCGCGTCGCTCACAAGAACTGGGCCTTTCGCAGACCACAACTTGGCAAATTTTTCGTCGTGTTTCGACCTGCACCTGTACAAAATTCAACTTACCCAGGAACTGAAGGTGAACGATTATATACAACAACGTGTTTTCACTGAATGGGCTCTGGAGCTGTTGGCAAGTGACCATAATTTTCATCGGAAAATCAACTTCAGCAATGAGGCCTACTTCTAGATGAATGAGTTAGGTTAGGTTAGGTCCAAAGTGAGTGGGTATCTTCGACCCTCAACCGCAACCCGCAAGAGTTTATTGTGGCTCGCCCCTATCCAAAATCGACCAAATAAACCCAGCTTCATAACGAAGCCGATTAGTTTGTATGGTGAGTGGTCTTTCAGGTCAGATACTAGGAGTTCGGCAAAGCCGAACTATCTCTTACTTTCGAATCGGTCTCCAACGAGGCAGGCAAAAAGTATATGCTCTACTGTTTCATCGTCAATGAGGTAGTCGGATAGTCAAGGTGCAAGATTCCCTCCTTGATACCCGCGACAACCTTAGATACCCATCTCTGGTTTTGGTGAATCATCACTTGGGCGCAAACGTTTGCTAACCTGCTGATGAGGGGTTTGTTTCTCCACTTGAGACAGATTCTGCGTACGCCGCTCAAGAATTTGGTGCAAGGCGGTTTCATAAGGTACCCCGCTCTTGAGGAGACGACTTAGCCGTTTCCTGGCTGCACCACCAAACCTTTTTTATAGGTTCAGTTATTGGATCAGGAGTTGGAGAGTTGAGAAGCCTCGCTCCTGAACTAAATTTACCGGGAGGTAGGTTGGAGTCGAAAGCTCGACATCCATCTCCTCTCTAGAGTCAGCGTCAGAAAGAATTTTTAAGTTAACTCTGTCCATAAAAGTCCCACAAGTAGCTAGGGAAAGAAGGTCAATCACGGCAGAGCCCCGCATTATCGTGACAAGGCGATGCTACGACGAGAGAGCGCCCGGTAACTCGAAGGTTCCGTAGAGACAGTGTCATTCATCCTCTCGACACGGATACACACACCTTAGGATCAAGCCATCGTTGGGATGCTATTCAGTTAGGGAATAACAGAACCACGAGTGGTTCTGTCATTCCCGTATCCAGCGGGGCTACGTAGAAGCAGGCATCCAATGACCGGTTTGCTCGACCCAAACATCCCAAGCTAATGTACTCGCCACAAACAGCATGCATAGTGGTTCAGGCAGTGAAAGATGAACAAGGACAGCCAATCTGCCGTATGAATGAGTACGTGAATGGGTACGTGAATAAACAAAACTCCAGAATTTGAATCGATATCAATCCACAAAAGATCCAAGAGCGTTCAATGTATCCCGAAAAAGTTACTCTTTGAGTGAATTTTGGGCTGACGGCTTTATCGGTCCATATTTCCTTGAGAACGACGTTGGTCAGGCCATCACTGTCAACGGCGAGCACTATAGCTCGATGATCACCGATTTCTTTAGGCCTCAATTGGATAATCTGGACACCAATGACATGTGGTGTCCAGATGTGGTGCCACACAGTTCATGCCACATTGGATCTTCTGCATGAGTGATTTGAGGGCATGGTCACTCACGTGGAGGTAATGTGAACTAGCCACCGACATCGTAAGATTTGATCCCGTTAGACTTTTTCTTGAGAGGTTTTCTTGAGTCGCAGGTGTATGCGAATGAACCACAAATCACAGCGGTTCTCAAAGCCAACATAACCCATGCCATCTGTCAAATTCAGCTGATGTATGCGCCAGAGTCATGGAAGATCAGACGTTTTGAATGCGCCTCACCTAGAGGAGCCGTGGCGGACATTTGAACGATGTTATTGTTGTAGATCATGCCCGGAAGAAAGTAACGCCGGCCGCCACTGGTGACCATAAACATAAACTAAACGTGACGTAGCTAAGAGCTCGGGAATGTCCAATGTTCCTCTCGTGAAACATCGAGAGTCATGCTACAGATGCCGATGGGACTTCGGCGAAAATTCTACGATATTCGATTACGATAGTTGAACGCTGGCTGCGAGCGTATCGACATAGTCAAGTACACAGTGACGTGGACGTTACAGTACGGTACGCGAAGTGATCTAATAAGGCGATATATATTCAAATGATAGTTAAAGTTTCAGTTGAAGTAGTTGTGTATTTTAGGTGAAATAAAGTTAGGTTTGATTATTCAGTGTAATCGATTATTGATCAACCCACGGGTAAAAACGTAACATTATATTCCACACAAATTTAAAGAAAGAAATCGCTGAATGAAAGACCCTATAGTTCATATAGGTGATTCACATTGAAAGCTGCAATGAAGGACATGAGATCTGAAGGAACCGCCTTGGAAACTCCCATTCACACATGCATTCTTTTAGAAATTGTGCTGCACTCAACTGAAGCCTAATCATTTGGTGATGAATGATATATTGAACTTATCTGATAGTGGAGCTAGATTGGAAGTGCCATTAAACTCTCGAAAAGAAGATATACACGGTATTCCTTGATGGTATGCGATCATTCAAAGGTGTAAATCAACATGAAAAAATAATATGGGTTGACAAAATAGTTGAGGCCTTCAGTGCCACTACTTTCATTAAGGTTTGAAGGTTGTCGATTTTGGAATTTCTTCGAGACGTTTTGCTGGCGCCAGTGACTAGCTTCTTCAGAGGTTCATACATATCTTTACAATACATGTGTTTACAACAAGGAAGTGTGTAAAGCGTAAAAAAAAAATTTCAGTGAGAGGATTGCATTTGTTTGCCATTTAATATTTCAGCCCATTTAGGGTTGTATATTTGAGGATTATTTTTGTTAAAGTGCGTCAGTTTACTTGAAATTGGTTCAATAAACCGAAACCGGTCGTATAAATCTTATAATAACTTCTAGAGCAAATTCTGACATTTACTTTTTCAACGATAGGTATATATTTATTCGATGCCCATTACCATATTATCGAAACAACTACAGATTGGTGTTAGGCATTCCATGAATCAACCAGAGAAAGTAGCGTTTTCAGTTCAAGTACCTGAGCAATACTGAATGATGATGTCATTAGACAAATTTCACTGGACTTGAAGTTATGGCAATGACATTCAATGGTGGGTGTATTTTATGTAACTGTATGGAAAAGTCCTCGGTCTCGATCATGTGAATTTCGAGAAGAATGAAGAAACAAATGATCATTATAGAAGAAGAAGGTCAGTTGATTCAATATCTGAGAACATATATCCATGATGATGATTGTAGGTTTTATTAAGTCATCTTTAACAATTGTCCAATCGACCGATATAGTCCATAACTAAAAGTGGAGTATGAATATTTGAAGAGGAAGGTAAACTCGAAGTCTTCCCCACACAAAAAATAGAGTAATATATTTCATTATTCGATCGAAAAAACATACATGTGTCGATCACGGTTGTGGTCATCTTCAGTGTAACAAAAGCCTGAAAATAAGGAAAAGAATACAAAACGGAAAATTTGACAATTGAAGTTATAACCTTACATGAACACCAAAGCAAGCAAAGTAAGCAAATAAAAATGGAATCAAAGACTTCGTCTTATTTATGAGTAGGTACATTTTTAAAATTTCGGAGAAATGCCCCACAGTACGAGGAATAATAACATCATCAGAACAAGTAGTTCGTGAACATCAATTTGTATTGAAGGACGCTGATGGCAACGAGTAAAACTTTTTTTTTCTGATTGGTTCGGCCGTTTCTTGATGAAGATCCATAGTAATTTGATAAACTTCACCTCAAGATTTGATTTCCACAAACTTTATTCGAAAAATATATCATGACATGTTTCCAGCACAATAGCTTTATCAACAGTGGTTTGAATACTCAAGTTAGTTCTCACACTAATATTTATATACTACAGGTAATTGAGACTACCTCCCACAAATTACCTAAACCTCTACCTGAGGTATCTCATCAATTATGATTACCTGAAGCATATTACCCCACTTCTACATCAATAATACTAATTCATTTCCGGTTTTTCCAAGAAAAAAGTTCAATAATGGTGATCTTTTCAAATTCAGTTGGTCATTCATTAGAATGTTTGAATTTCAAAGTTTATTAATTTCCATTGCTTAAAAATTATTCAGTTTCAAACATTTGTTTTCTATGTGTAAAAAGTCGAACTCTTCGTTTAAGATATGATTTCCTTCTAAAAGATGATTTGAATATGTTGAACTTGTTTTCTTATTTACATAGCTCATATGATATTCATGGATTCGACTCCTAAATGTTCTGCCAGTTTGACCAATATATACATTACTACACGTTACACTTCAATTTATCTACTCCTGATTTCTCGAATTTGGATGTTTTATCTTCATTGTCATTTTCAACTAACTTTCCCAACGGATAACTTGTTGTATATGCAATTTTAATATCTCTTTTCCTCAGAAATGAAGCCACTCTTTCTGTTGATTGTCCAAAACATGTTTGTTAAAATATGCTTTAATTTTGATTATCTAACTTATCAATAGGAAAAACTTCTCGAATCGCTTTTGCGTAGACTTTTTTGGGCAGTATTTCGGTTATTAATGCGGCTTTAAACCAATTGTTTACTACCATTTGCTTGATTATAATGAGTTCGTTATTGAAATTATCTATTGAAAGCGGAATATTGACTAATCTGTGAATCATGCTATTATAAGCTGCTACTTTGTATAGTTTCTCGTTTTATAAATGAGTTCACTCTATTTTTATCTGATAATTCTATTACTAAAGTAATAGTATCATCAGGAGGTATGCTGGAAAATAGATTATGCACATCAAAGGATAGTAATTTTGCGTTGTCTGGTAGAGGTATGTTCTCTATTTTATTGATCAAGTCATATGAATTCCGTAGACCGAATTTTGGTTTGAAGTTACAATGGTTCGAGATGATACTGATTAGCCTTTCTAATAATTTCACTGATGGTGCAGTGATAAAGGTGGGGTAAGTGTAAGAAGCAACTTGAATATTCAAATCACTGTTGATAAAGCTATTGTGTTAGCAAAATATGTAATATATTTTTCAAATAAAGTTTTTGGAAATCAAATCGAGAGGTGTAGTTTATGAAAAAAAACTATGAATGATGGAATAACATCTCCATCTTGTATATAAACGGGGCTTTTCAAGGCGTTCAAGTGCAAAGCAAAAGCTGGAATAATCGCAACACTATTATATTCATTAACCGTCTTCATTATTTGTTTCCAAAGTCATTGATATGAGTTTATTTATTTTTGCTTTTCAGTCTTTTGCATATATTTCTCATCTTAGTGACAAACCCTTCGATATCAGCACATGATACACTTCTATTAACAACAAAAAAGTCGTTGACGATGAAACACGGGTTTGTTGATTCAATGATCCATTTACCATATTTACTTCGAATATCAATCAATATATTGAAATGTTTATCTCTCACAAACAAAACTCCCCTTTTAGTAAAATAAAAAACAGTATAGATAGCAAACACATCGAAAACAACTGAATTTATCGTTTGTTTGAAAGTGGTTGATAATGTTTCATGGCGAACTTTACTAGTTCGGACTTCCATTGAAAAATAATAATAATAATATTGGAACTATTATTGGAACTATTCGTTCCCCACTCTCAGGCTCATACAAGCTGATAAGCCTGATTTAGTCCTTCTCGACCACCAGAGCAAAACGATATTTGTCGTGGAGTTTTCAGCTCCTGGTGAGACGAATATCGTCAGAAAAGAGGAGGAGAAACGAATAAAATATCGAGATTTTTGGTTGATAATGCTGGCGCGCCCTCCCGAATGTATCGGGGCTTCCAGGGATAAGGCCTGACCAGCGCACACTACGGTGAAAAAAAAATATATAATAATAATGTTTATTCAACAAATAAAAATTGATGTTATACATACTTCTCACATATAATATACATATGAATGAATAAACAGGGAAATCACTGAACCTGAATTGGGTACAGCTTGTGCGTGATGATGATGTGTATAATTTTTTCTATATATAAACATGTATAATTGTAGATTTTGATGTAATGTGTGAGACTCAGTAGAAAAGTAAAAGTTGAATGAATATAAAATGAAATATCAATATAAAATATTGGAAAAGTTAAATGGGAATGAAATCTACATATCACATAAAAACATAGTATAAAATTACGAGTAACAATAATTATAAATGTAGATGAGCACTTTAAAAAAATATCACATAATAAATTACTAGTAAGATACAAAATTCATATGATTCGAAATTTATGAAAGAACAAATGAAATTAGAGTGAATAGCTGNGTTTTCTAAGAAATATATGGTCTATAATTGTTGTAGAATCGTCTGTAATTCGCGTGGGTTCATTGATGTACGAAATATAGCCATTTTCTGTTAGTATGTTCATGTAGTAATTTACGTCATTATTATTTTCATCAAGGAGGCTAATGTTGGTATCTCCTAAAAATATTTCTATATTTCGCTTGTTTAAGTCTGAAAAATAATCTGTCAAATCGTTTAAATATGTGCGAATATTGGTCGAGGGTGGTCAGTAAGATGCTGTACTTCCTATCGTTAAATTAAACAATGTTAGCATAATTCGTGATAGTGTTGTTTCGGTAATTTCAAATGTAGTTACATTGAATGAGAGAGTATTTAGAAAAAGCCATACCCAAAGAATACTTTTTTACTTTGGACCCAAGCTATATAATGCAATACCTCTCGATATAAAGCAAACACGGATTTTAAGAAATTACAAAATGCTCGTTAAGAAATTTATTGAAACAAATAGTTCCTTAGTGATATACTTATTGCAAAACATATAAATACTTGTCTTTCCTTCAGTTTTTCGTAACAAATAACTACTAACGAAATATCCAATCTCCAATAATATATGTCAACCTGTAGACACTAATCATCAATTGTTTAAATACTAACACAAATGTATTTAACTTTGTTGGCGAAACGCGCGTCGAGTGCAAAAATATCAGTTTGGTGTTAGGGCAATTGATCTCGAAAAAAGTTATTCAACTTTCACATCAAAGGTTCCAATCTCATCGTTAACCATTATGGAAGATAATCTCGCAGATACTGCCTCACACTGCTATTAAATTTCTTGTTGGGTTTTGCACCACATATATATGTGAGAAAGAGTTCTCAAGTTTAACTCATCGTATAATAAATACAGAAATAATGAACGTTCGACGACTTTCTCGGTTGAAGAAGAATCTTTTATAATTTTCGGGTATGCAGTCAATAAGGGGATGGTAAAATGGAGATTTTCTTTTCCAAAATAATCTCAAGAAAATCAATGAGTTTGTTCCAAAATACCTATTTTATTTTGATGTTTTGTGATTTGATATTATTGAATATTAAGTTCTTGTTACAATACAGTATAATTTTGAGTAATTTTCGTTGTTAACAAAAAATAAAAATAACTTTGCACCAAACATATTGAAAATTATTTTACTTTTTGAAAAAATTTACTGTGTTTAACATCATAGTTGTGTAATTTGTGACATTGCAGGCTTCAAAAATAAACCGTCATATACAGGATGCTGTCTATTTATCGTTTTAGCAAATTTTATTTTTCGTAGTCCCCATTTTGAAAAAAAATTGGTAAAAAAATAAAACTCCACTTAGATGGCCATGACTTCAAATCTATATGTATTTTTTGATGCTGAACAACTTTTTTGAAAATAAGAATACCTTTCTCTTGTCTCAAAATCAAATATTTGAAGGCTCCTCGTAAATTATGTGTGTTTTTCTGAATTTTGCTGGTGCATTTTTAGTTTCAGGAGATGCACAGAATTTCATCAAGAATAACTTTTTGTCGAAAACGCCCAATAAATAAGTTTTCCATATGGTGCATACTTTATACCGTATACTACTTAAATAACTAAGACACGTATGACTGATATGACTAAATGTCCTGGAGTCTCTGAATATCCCTAATCACAAAAAAGTCTCTTCAAAATACCTAATTGTGGGTTCAAAATTCTATAAACTATTCAAAACGCGAAATATAACATTGCCAACTATGAGTGTCTGCCGGAGGGCAAGCAAGAACTAAACATACATGTTAAACTGGATACAAACAATCAAGTATGTGGTCAACGTAGTGAAGATCAAAACCAATACAGAACGATCCACTCCGAAAAATGCCGCAGCAGAAACTTCCGGATTCTGGTATTTGGCGCACTGCGCCAAAGTTAGCACCTCTTCTTTCAAAGGAATATTCGTCAAGTTTCTCTGAAGCGAGTAGCAGTTAGAAATAACTCGTGTACTCTGGTTCTTGACGCTATCACACGTCATAACATCCCAAGTGATGTAGATCTGTGAAATAAAAATACAAAAATGGGTTTCTAGTGGAATGAGTGGGTTTTGATTGCTGCCGTTTACTTCGAGATCGCTGATTTCGAATCTACCCTCCGTTTTCCAACAACTCTAGTTTCTGAGGTACAGCTAGTGAACATATTTGTGTACTATTTGTCTAATTAATAATAATAATAAATGGTCTTTATTTTCATCTTGGCGGAGTTTAGCTTACACTATTCTACCACTCAACCAAGAATATTTTTATACATGAGTGTATGAATAGTGATACAGTAGCATATCTTAAAACTACGACTTAATCTAGGTTTTAACATCATATGACAAAAGGTAAATTAATTTGAAAAAAAACATGATGTAAAATGCATTAGATACCTAATTAATTTAGGTTTAATTTAATTTAATTTGATTCAATTCAGACAGATTCATTGTTTCCGAGAAGGATGGCTTTTTTATTTTTAAACGCAAAAATGATAGTGATTTCAATTCTTCAGGATATGAGTTGTACTCGGCTACAGCGTTATAAGAGAATTAACGTTCAAAAAAAGATAGCGATGCGGGAGGGTAAGCATATTGATGTTACGAAGGTTTCTAGAGTGGTACTGGTGACGTTGAGTAATTTTGTAGTAGAGGTAATCTGGACATTGGTTTCTCAATAACTTATGAACGAAGCATACAAGGTGATGTTTCCTTCTATTTAACATTTTTGGCCACCCAAGCTTGTTTAAGAATGTTGTTGCATGATCTCTTCGTTTCAGCGAAAATATCAATCGGACACAGGCATTGTGAACTTTTTGGACATAGTTGAATTTTCAGATGTTTAGTCAATTCTTTCACAAATTTATTTTTTTGTTACAATGTCTACATCGAGATATATCTGTAAAAACGATCCCAACTATTTCGGTGAAATCTGTGGGGAATATCCATTCAAAAACTGAAGACCAAGTGTGTCGAAGTTCGTAAAACGTGTGTATCTTGATTACTTTGGATTTCTTGTAGACCCCCGTGACACTTTAGGTTAGTTTAGGTTCAAAGTGAATGGGTCTATTCGACCCTACACCGCAACCCGCAAGGGTTTATTGTGGCTCACACCTATTCTCACTCGGCCAAACAAACCCAGCTTTTTAAAGAAGCCGATTAGTTTGTATGGTGAGTGGTCTTTCAGGTCAGATGGTAAGAGTACCCCTTTGCCGAACTTTAAAGACCTGATTCCGTCCCCAGCTGGCCCCCCCGTGACACGTACTGGGTACGTTGTCATGAATGTAGTTATTTCTGCTACTTACTGTACCTAGATCCTTTGTCCATGGATTGTACTTGTATGTAAAAAGTGATAACGAAAATGTATGAAAAGAAAATAAAAGCCAGTCTATCTCCAGCTGCTGTTTCTATTCAAGGAACCTTAACATGGCGCAGTCGGTAATTACAAGTAGTACTTTATAGTAATATTAGTGATTGATAACAGTTCTGATATGAGTGACTTCAGAGGGATGGCTCCCATGGATTTTTCGGGAAATATCTCCGAAAACTGGAA
>NW_019292584.1:30566-44899 GCF_000500325.1 Leptinotarsa decemlineata | reverse complement strand
AATTTAACGTAGCATCTGAATATGTAATGATATACAGGGCGTTCTATTTTAAAAAATGGAATTTTGGTCTGTAGCACCTACACCAAACACCCTGTATATTTAAAAATTATATCAAAATATAGCTCTCATGAACTCCTAAAACTTTTGTATGAAACATTTTTGTGTATCTCCTTCAACAAACCAGATATTGCCTGTCACATAAAATGTGGGACACCCGGTATATATGCTAAACTGGTTTTTCCGGGTATTTGATCCGTGTATGTGATATTATCTCTAATTTCACCGACGTTTCGACAAAATCTCATTTGTCATTATCTAGGTGTGCTGTTACGTGTTCAGAAATTTGTTGACCCTGGTCAACTCACTAGTTGGGGAAAGGTATTCACTTCTGACTGGTCATTGTGCAGTCCCTTTCAATATTTGAATCTACTGTTTTTCAAGCTATGTAGAAGACTGAATTTTAAACCCTTCTCTTCCAAATAGATCATTGTTATGAATTAACTCATGCTCTATTATGAAAAGACTGCTTGCAAATGCTGAATTGGTTATCTTCAAAAACTACTTCTGTGATCCTTCATTCTTGTTGAGAAAGGTCGTCCTATTTGGCCAATATAGAAGTTACGACAATAACCAACAGTCAATTCATATATTCTTGTTCTGTACAAATTTCCTTATCATTGCAAAATATCTGGGTTTGAACAAATCAGATAACGTTACAGGTCAGTGCCTGCGTAGAACTTTTATTTGTTGAATAAAAGAAGAAACTAACACGAACTATAGAGCTGCGAATGTATATCATATCATCATAAGTTGAAGAATGTTCATCATATCATCATAAGCTGAAAAGAAACAAAAAATTAAAATTCGAAAAATCACGTGTTTTCATCAGGATACAGATACAAGTGTTTCACAGAAACTCAATATTGTCCCTATAATTTCCAAATTTTGAAATGTTTTCACCTAAATTTTTCCCAACTACACTAAAATTTCAAATGGAAATTGATAACAATGTTTTCTTTATTTGCTATTTGAAAATTAAACAACTGAATATCAATATCAGTATAAAATTTTTGTTTTAGTTCGCACTTCAACAAAACTTTAAACTACTGCCCGTTAATCATAAAATAGGTACCTACATCATTACTATTCATTTTTTTATTATTGTGATTCTCCTTTTGTTTAAGTTCCTACCGATAATGCAATTAATCGAACAAGATATTCACAATCAAGAACGTGATACATTCAAAACTGTATGTGGTCCATATTATAACATTTCTAATTAATCTCTAGTCAGTCACCTTGATAGTAATTGGCAATTCATTGATTGAAGTGTAAAAAATGTATTAACGATCATCTTCACGAAAAATTATAGTGGGAGTACTAAGTGAGATCGATATATAAGGGATCATCGAAATATCTGATTTATAGTGTTCCATTTGTTCCAAAACAAGAGTCAAATATGAGAGGAGTAAGTTCACCAAATTAATAATTTTTTAGTATTTTCTTCTTCTTCTATTTCATGCTCTGTCATCAGTAAATTGTCTTAGGCCAACATTGAAAATATTGTTCATGTTTTTTGCTCAAATTTTCTTATGCTTCCTCTAATTGGTTGTTTTCCAAGCAAGAGTATTTGAAAATGATTCTAATATATGAATCGATATAATCAGATGATTCTCATCACACCGTGTACCGTGTACACATGATAAGAAATAAGATAAATAGATTAGGTTAGGTTAGGTAAGGTAAGGTTAGGTTGGGTTAGGTAAGGTTAGGTTAGGTAAGATTAGGTTAGGTTTTTCAGTGTGCTATACATTATTGGTTTATTTTCCAGAATCAACCGTTTCTGAATGGAGAGCAGTTATATATTCTTCTTAAAAATCTGCAAACAAATTATAATTATGAAAATCATAAAAGTTCGATTCCATTTTGGTTTCTTGAAATGAGGTTATGGATTACAATCATCCAGAAATTTTATTGTCGATTGATTAAAATTACCAAATCGAAAACGATATCAACGTTGTTTTATTAAATTCAATTCTATAGTACATTTCCATGTTTTGGTTTTTGATTATTTTCATCGAATGCCATTTATAAAACCATGAAATGTGAACTGTGATCAAAATAATATTTTATCGCATCAATCTATATAATGTGTGTGTTGAACTTTTAAACAAGGCTTTGGAATCCTATCTCATATAGAGGTACAATATAGGCAAATCCATGTTGTCCCATTTACATTATAGTCGATAATCCCATTTACCAAGATTTGCTTGAGCTGTCTCTATCATCCAACATTCCCTTTATTAGGTTATCTTCTTTGACAAATAAATTTTATGTCTTCCAGATCATCTTATCCTTGGCTTTCTTGGGAGCTGTTCTAAGCGACCGTTTAGATAACAGATATCTTCCACCTCCAAACAACGCTCTAATTGCTAATGGAGACTACAACCCATATCCAGCCAGTACGCCTATTGTAGAAGACGCAAAATCAGCCAAACCCACCAGCGAAAACTTCGGCCAAACATCAGAATCCAGCGGTCAATATTCTGCACCAAGTGCCAAAGTACCCAGCAGGCAGTACCTGTTCCCGGCTAACCAGTACAATAATGGTGGATCGTCTTCCTTCAGACAGGCTGATGTGTCGGCTAATCAATATACCAAACCAAATGGACAGTTTTCTAATGCTTTCCACCAGTCCAGACCTACCAATCAGCTCACAAGTCAATTTAGTCACAGCACTAAGTCAAATGGCTTTGCAACTCCTACACAGCTATACAAACCTTCCCAATCCTCCACTGGTTCACTCAATCAGTACTCAAACCCAAACGGACAAGTTCATGATGCCCAACACTCTTTTGCACCTTCTGGTCATTCAGCTGGCCAATTCCACCAGCAGTCTGAACCATCTAGGCAATATTCTGGATCCTTTTTCCCTACTGTACCCTCTTCTGCATCCAACCAAGTCGTGAAGGCAGGTGAAGAAGTTCCAAACGCTAATGGACAATTCAACACCTACTCTGCCGGTCCTAACCTCCAAAAATCTGGACCATCTGGACAGTACTCTGGCTTGTTGCAGCCTGCTGCACTTTCTGTTGCATCAGAGCCGCTGAGACAACCAAATGGACAGTACAAAGCTCACTCTGCTGGGGTACCCAGCCAGTACTACAACGGAGCCAGTTCTGCAGCTCCAGCTGCCATAATCAAGTCCAACATCGTCCCAAACTCCGGCGACGGTTATTACAGCTACAACTACGAAACCGAAAACGGAATCATGGCTCAAGAAGAAGGTACCGTTGTGAATGACGCAGAAAATGCCAGAGGGGGATACTCTTACACTTCTCCAGAAGGAGAACGCATTGTTGTTGAATATACTGCCGACGAAGAGGGTTTCAAACCTACTGGTTCCCATATTCCCCAGATTCCAGAGGCGATATTGAAGTCCATCGAGCTCAATAAGGCTGCTCTGGCTCGTGGTGAATACCAAGAAGGTCAGTACTATGAGGAAAATGAGCAGAAATACGCCAAAAATGGCCAGTATGGCTTCGATGCTAAATTTGCTTCTCTAAGTTTGAACAATAAACCCTCACAGGCGATTTCGTCGGTTCAAAGCGGTGGATTAGCTAACGGTGCTCAAAATGGATACCAATACAGTGCACAAACTAACGGTTTGCCACAATTTGGAGGATTTTCTTCCCTACAGGTTCAGAAATCTGTACCAAATGCTGCTCAGATTCCCCAGCTAACTTTTACTGCCTCAGAGTCATCCAAGGTTCCAAATGGAAGCCCCCAACTGACCTATGGAGTGCCTAGTTTCAAAACTGGTACAGTGCAGGACACAAAAGGAGGCTATAAATATTGAATATGTAAAAAGTTGTGTATTCTGTAACATGAATTTGATAGATGGAAATGTTTTCAAAGATTCAGTTCTTAAATTTATTCTAGCAAGACAATAAAGAATATTGTTCAAACCAATTTTCTTTTACAATGGTTCTTGGTTGAGACATAGTACAATGAAGAAATGCTTTATCGACTTTGTGGAAGAGTTTTACAAGTTGTTTTTCGAGTTAGATTATGATTTAACTGAGACGATATCAAAACTAGTGCAATTGTTGTTCATCTAATATACAATTTACTAAATGGTAGTCTATTGATATTCATTGGGTCATTGCCTGTTGCACAGCTTTCCATGAAAATAGCAGATTGTAAACTGTTAACTTCAAATGAGTTCAGTTACTGGTGTGTTCAAATACCTCATTTTTACCTTGGCATTTGTGTAAGTTTGTTCCTAGATGAAATTTTGAAATTTCTCATCAAACAATGGCAAAAATATGCTAAAAGCTTCAGAAATGTAATTTAAAACATGGGTTTTGCTGCCATCTATTCGTTGAGAACTCAAACACGTTTGTGACTACAAATTTAGAATAGGTTACTATAATCCTACATCATCTAACATTTTGTACAAACCAAACTATTTACATTCAACGCTAGATGTCACTGACGACTGCACTAAACCGTTTCTCTACAGACGTTGTTGATAACTATTTTATTCCTCAAAAAACCTTCAAACAACGTAAGTAAAAATCAACAGACTATCATTTAGTATTTTTTGTATCACATATTGCATTGATGTATGAAACGCATCAGGGCTCAATCAATCTTAATTCAGTGGTTCCTGAGAAGATGGCGCTACGTACGTTCAGATTTTTTTCTATAGCACATAAAGTAAATTTTCATTAAATCAATAGATTAGAAAATAACGTGAAATTTGACTGCAAGAGTACTTTGGTTTTTTATTTTTCACTGAATTACCTCCCATGCAGTGAAACAGTTCTTCAGTTTTTTCTTATGAAAATATCAATTTGACAAATTCACGTTGTCAGAAACACCAATTTTGGGCAGTGGATGGATGCTTTTCGAAATAACTTAACAATTGATATCATCAATTCTGGACAATAGATTAGATTTTTTTAAAATAACTTTACAACTGATACTGAGCTTGATGCATTACTGGCAGTTCCATCACATTGTTTTTCCAGTAAATCCTCCGACACCGCACTTCATAGCTTACAGCATAGTTTAAAGTAATATCATTGTATATAGTCTATATACGAAGGTATTATCTTTATACTATGTCATTGAACGCCATTGTCTAAGGATTTTGCTTACAGCTTCAAACAAAATACTAATCAATTATTTGGGAGGACAAGATGGTGACATCTATGTGCTGTAATTCGAAGGTCACGCATTTGAAACATATATTGGTTTATGCCATAAGAAACCCTGGTCATAGAATGCAAATATTCTTAGTTACATCTATCTATTTATTCACAGATATAAAAAAAACTACTCTGCAAAAAGTATCCGAAACTAGCAAGATACGGAAATTTTAACTCATAATCGGCAAAAACACCAGAGTTTCTACGAAGAATATAATGGGTTTTATTCTTCGTTTTCTATTGAGATGTCTATGTATATACATTGGTGGATGCTGGGACATTGGTGGGCTGAGCATTTTTTTCAAAAATTCTTGACCAAGCGGGGTAGTTCCCAAGTTGTCGTAAGATGGCACCAACCGTCAATATTTCTGTTATTTTTAGTCATTTCTTTCTTGATAAAAGATGTTGCCAATACTATTATTTTTTCTAAGCAGTACGTAAGTAAGGTTATTACAAATGAACCGCCATAGCACAGATTAATCTGTGGCCATAGTTGACATATTAGGATTTTCTCAAATGTGAAAAACTGTCTTTACTGATTATAGATTCGTTCTGTTGTTTTCTATTTGGAGTATAACATTGTATGAGGTAGGTACCTAAGGTTAGGACAATTTGTAAAATATTCAATAATTCTCAAAAAACTAACAAAAGATGTAAAAGAAAAAAGTGCATCTCAATATGGATAAAACGGCAATTTGGTTCAAGTTTAATTCTAAAGGACTTGCTACATCAATGTACAGGCATCTCAGTTTCTATGCATGAGACTTTGGGTCCAAATCTTGATGTATTGCAATGAATACAATCAAATGTTTTGAAGGTACAAGTAAATAAAATTGTATCTACACTCCAGTAGTTACTGATTTGACTTGAATTTATAAATAGATAAATAGTACTCCATCTTTTTTTGCTTAAAATGGACAAATAAAAGTCAAATTTGATGAGACCATCACAATTTTTAATGCAATGTGGCATGGTATACAAATAAAGGTTAATTTATACAATATGATACAGAAGAAATAAAATTAACGAATGATAAGTCAATATCAAATCATTACAAAAGTTGTGGGGAGATATAGTTAACTTATAAAATGTACATTCTATAATCTACATAATATGTAATATAAGCATAAAAAGCTGCATTATATTATACACAGACCAACTATACAGAGGACGTTATTCACATACAAATAATCACATACAGGATAATGAGAAACTAAAGATAACATCGTTTTTATTCGTGACGCACTCCGTATATTTTATTAGGTTCGCTCCCAAACTCTCTGTGCACCCGTGTAACTGAGTTATCTCAAAACCGAAAGGGGCTTTTTGTGCTGGAACAATTTTGATAATGAACTGAAAGTAGGATCCATTCATACAACCACACAAAGAATACAATTCAACGAGGTCATTGAAATAAAACTTAAAAATACGAAACATATAACTAAAACTGTTCTACTTGTTACCACGTTACTCCGAAGAAACATGTTCTTGATGAATCTTTTCCACTCATCGAAACAGCTTATAAAAAATAACTAATTGTACTATATATAATATCTACATCTCATAGCACTTTGAGGGACAGCGATTCAGACAATAAAATACGTTAATTTGTTGGTTAAATAATGAAGCTTCAAATTTGAAACCATCAAACACTCTGTCCCGGAAAAAATATGTAATCAAAATTGAAAATGTAGGTTAGGTAGAAGGTAAAAATTGTTAATTGCCTTAAAAATCATATATGACTCAAAAAGTATATAAAATATGTTTGTAAAATTGATTCGAATATCTCTCATATCTCACTGTAGGTATTCAAACTGAAAATATGTAAACTGTTTGATTATAAAAAGTTCTGCATTAAATTGTTTGATTTCAAATATTTCAAACATCATGTAACTCACATGTGATAAAAACCGCTGAGGAGGAAACTTATTTCTAATATTTAAGTTGATTATTACTGAATTTCAGTGTCACCAACCTTGAGAAATGAAAAAAATCAAACAACATAACGCTCAGATACTCTGAACCTACATTCTGACACTTTAATCTCAAAGTAACTATTAATAGATCTCTTTATTTTCACAGTTTTTGACGTTATTTGTAAATACAATAACTAGGAATTGCTATTCTGTACATATATAGTTAGTTTATATTTTCTTGATTATTATTCTCCTATTCATTCAAAAATCAGTGGCATGTACATCCATTTGAATACAGTCTGGAAGCAATTTATCAACAAATAATATAAACAGAACAAAAATATGTGGAAATCGATGAGTAATAAAATTAAGGCAATATACTCGATCTGATAAGTATTGAAAAATAAATTTAATAAAATGACCAGACTGTATACATCAAGCATACAAATGATTCATTGCTTCTGAATGAAAAAATAATCTCGAATACTCTATATTCTTATAGGAAAATAAAATCTCACTATTTTATGATGAAAAATCATAGTCACCTTTTAGGTACACATTCCTCATACCCAAGTGCTTCAAATAAACACCCAAAGTTTGATTCCAAACTCGTATTTATGCTACTTAATTGAAGCACGGGGTTTATTGCTAAAGCTACATAACAAATTCTAACTCAAAATCCCATGCTCTTTTTTATGGTGCTTCATTTCAGTCATTCACGGTCCGTTCAAGGTCATTCGAGGCGAAAATGGTCCTCAGCCAATCAGAATGGTTAGGTGGTTGTATCAGATGGTCAGATCCCTCGATCAGGTTTTATTCAGGTTTGAACAGGTCTCGATCAGGTCAGGAACAGCTTTGAACAGGTATTTATCTGATGAAGTGGCCACCTTACCAGATAAATAATTGTTCAAACAGGTATTTATCTGATGAAGTGGCCACTTTACCGAATAAGTACCTGTTCAAACCTGATTTAAACCTAATCAAGATCTGTTTAAATCTGATCTGCTAAAAGCCCGCCGACGTCATCCTCACCGTCATCCCCGAACAATTTCATTTGATGCAACCACCTTGTCGATATTTGCTCTCTCCATCCTGATTGGCTGAGGACCTTCCCCACCGACCAGTTCGAATAACCTTGAACGGATCGTAAATGACTGAAATGAAGCACCATAAAAAAAAGCATCGGATTTTGTGCCAGAACCTGTGAAGTACCTTTACTTAAATTCTCACATTGTTTTGATTGTTGTGTAATCCAAAATAACTTCTTCACACCAATAAACTGTATGCCTCTGTCCACTAATATATAACCAATATTAAAGGTGTACTGGGTATTGAGTGCATGAAGTTATACTCCACTTCCTAACAGTTTGGAGATTGGTTCAAGCGTTAATGAAGCATAATGGTATTTGACATCAGATATGAGACCAGGCTGTTTCTATCAAATTCCAGTATCACTTCAAAGCCGATAGAATCTGTGATAAAAACATTTGTAGCCTCAACATGTTTTCTTATTTTATTTAAATTTTGTACAGTTGGTTGTCAGATCTTAAATAACCTACCCAGTTTTGATTCTAGAAAACTAGGTGGTTAAAAATATATAAAATATATACATTTTCGTAGCTCAAGGGAGTTTTTTCGAATGCCATTAGGACTAACAAGCGATCCATCTACCTGACAAGTGATTGAAGAAATGGGCCACGTGCAGATCTTTTTATGCTTGATTGTGGTGTAGTACTACTTACATTATTATGCTGGATAGTGTTGTAATTATGCTTGTTATTGTGTATTGAATAAAATTGAAGTTGTGTAATCTGCCGTTTCTGTGAAAATATTCATTATAGTTCAAGAATACTTCTTGAAGCCGAATTGTAGAAGTGGATATGTCTCGTAACATTGAGTCAGTTTCATGGACATTCGAGCAAAAATGTACAGGTAGCCTATTGACCTGATTTGTTCACTAATTGTATGAGAGTGATGTACACAGTGTGTGTAATGTGAAGTGAACACCGACTAAAAATAGATTTAGTCTTCCCAGGAATTTCTACGACTGCCTTTTGGGCTAACGAGTGACCCATCTGTTAAAATAGATACCTTGAGAATGTATGGGAAGAAATTTCGATATATGTAAAAGTATCTGAAATTCATTCTTTGGAAAAATGAAGCATTCATTCAATGTGGGGGTTTTCCAATTGCCCTCAGGGTTGACTAATGATCCAACTACTTGGCACCGGCCAGTGAATGTCGATTTATCGTAATTAGGAAACAACTCAAAACTATAAATATTGATATCAATATGTTTTTGATTCACTGGGGGAACGCAGTACATCTTCCACTCTACTGAAATTTTTATCACAGACGCTAACTCTCGGCCTTCGCAACCCGATCTCCCTCCATCTCCTCCTCTACAAAAGATATAACAGTAACAAAAATTCTATTCGCTATCCAGAGTTATTGTATAACACAACACTTGCACTTGGGTTTTTTTTTGATAGTTACGTGCTCCACTTGGCACGTATCGCCATCGGGTTTCACAGTCACCCTTTGCACGTCCACGCTGCCAGGGGCGGTCGTCGCTTTGGGCGAGACCGTCGTCTTGGCGTTGGCTTCGTTTTTGGCAGTACCGTTGGCATTATTCTGCTGTGGCGGTGCTGCATTCAGTTGGGTGGTCTTTTTGGGAGATTCCGTGATAGGCTCCTGGATGTTGTTCAGGACTGAGTGATCGTTTTCGTCCAGAGGGGGCAGGAGGGGCGCCTGTTGATCGGGAGTGGGCGTAATGGGCTTGCCGCCCTTTATCAGTTCCACGATTTCGTCTGCCTCTCTGCTCAGGTCACCGCCAGGTCGGAAGGGATTGTCCCAGCCGCTCTCCACGCTGAAACAAGTAAAACAGTTCAGAAAGGTGTTAAGCAACAGAAAGTATTTTGGATAGATTGGATAACTATGAGAGTTCGTTTCAAAGAACACACTGCATATTGTGGGTAGATGTCACCCATTTCTTGGTCACTATGACAGTGGTTCATATCATCAAACGAATATGTTTGCCACACTATTATTTGTTAAAAAAAATGTTGATTCAAAGTCACAAATTCGGGTGGATCCTCACAGAAAAATGTACATTTTTGAAATTTGAAACTCTGATATTCACTACCACAGTGATTCACACTACCAAATGCAGATGTCGCCCACGCCATGATTTCTCGCTTTTGAAGTTTACGTAAGGTAGAGTGTCGTGATATATAGAGGACAATAGCGACCTCTAGACTTGAAACCCACCGTAATCGAGCTACTAAAATCTCGTTCTACTCCATATGCTCATGAAAAATTTATAACAAAGTCGATTGTAGCGTGGGGGACCTACCTGTGCTCCGAATCCCTGGGCACCTTGACTACGTAATACAAAACTCCACCGTGAGTAGTCATGGCGGGCATAATCCTGTCGCAAATTCCATTAAAAATCCATGTCGGCTAGGAAATAACGGACCGGACACTCAATAATTGATTCTAATCAAAACAACTCTCGTTTCGCACTTGTTTCGCATTGTTCACTCGTTTCTGGACGCGAATTTATTCAGTCGCTTCGTTTGTGGCATGCTGATGGTTCGCAGTCTATTGTTTTGGCACTTGTTTATTGTGGTAGTCAGATCCCTCGCAGTTGATGGTAATTGCCGTATCCTGGAGAGAAATTGATCGGATTCAAGTTCACACGTAATGGGAGGAGTTTGTTAATAGCTGGCAAACACGGAATCGATTCAATCAACGAAAATGTATAGTAGCAGATAATGTATGATAAAAAATGTAATGATTTGTAACATGATTTTATGTTTCCGCGAAAGTAAATTCGGTTGACTTTTTCATTAATTCCAAACACGGTCTCGAGACAGTTTCAAGGGCTTATTGCGTTTCACGTAATAAGACACTGCCTAGTATGTCAATAGCAATTGCTTGTTTTCCACCAAATCAAAGACGCCTGTTTATGTTAGGCACCATCTCTCTCTTTCTCTCTCTTTGATACATGCATCACATCACTATATTTCATTTGCCCCGACAAGGATGACTAAATTGTCTGCATAGTCCAATAACATTGTGTCCAGAAGACGTAGTAGCTTATCCGTTACAAAATTCCATAAACGCCCTTTTCTATCCCTTTCCCAACGTACCCAGACAATAGGTTTTGGTAAATGCCGGAAAAAAGTATTTTCCCGGATAATGCCACGCTGAAGTTATATCCGGCAAACACTTATGTAAGACACCTCACAGGGGATAGTCTTGCAGATGTTTCTTGATGAGAAAATACTAATACACTTCGATACCAAAGAACTGCCCCCCAGGGTTCTGTTAGCCTTGCCTGGAGGCTCGTCATTCCGGGGTTTGTGCAAAAGACCATAGATGTAGCAATGAGGCTGGAGGGCCTCCAACTCATTTCAGTTCATAATCTTCAACGCGCTGTATAAGTACACAGGTACAAATCCTTGGCCTCTGGCTTCCGCCTATTCGCGAACATAATCTGGCAGTGCGAAGTTAATGATTGTATAATTAGAAGGTATTTCGAGGAGGCAGCAATGTCAATGTTAATGTCATTATTGGAATGGTTCAATTGCAAACTAAAATGCAGCAGTACCGCTTCTTATTTTCTGGTTGGTTGCTGATTGCCATTGTGGTTGTCTGTTATTTGTGATTCGGTTTCGATTTCCGGGTCGAGGGAATTTGCCGCATCGTCAAATCCGATAATGAACGGGTCGGTTTTTCAATTTTGAAAACCATTGATGAATGAGATAACTTATGGTGAGGTAACTTGTACAGGGTCTTGCAGAATTGCTTGCATAGGATGGAGCTAATCAAAGTAACACCTCTAATATTGAATTGTCATTACAGTGGGTCACCCATTCAACAGTTAACCTCCTCCCCATCATATTATTTCATACTCCGAGGTTAAATTCAACCGTTTATAAGAAAATGTCAAGGGGACACCTGATATGTACTGAGAGATCAAGTATTCGCTTGATCCTAAACAAGAAAACAGCTATTTTGTAATCCATAAGACCCAGGATGAGTTTATAATTAGTAACTGATGCCACTGTTTACACATCTAGTGAGCAGTGACGACTGATGGTCCATCTTATAGATTTTTTCGACTGATCTTGACGTTTATATTAGCGAGTCAACGCCGATAATTTGAGACGCGTAGTTGAAATGGTTGAGTAATGTAGACATGAAATAAACAGTTTCTCTATAGTCTGGTTCGAAGTGAATAAATATAATTGAGGAACAGAATATACTGGCCGTTAATGATTTTTCTATGCCTCCGCAAAGGACCATGATAAAGAAATCAACTAGATCATTAACATAGTGATATCGTTCCGCACTCAGATGGGGGTTTAGAATACCCCTGCCAGAAGAAGTGTCACACTTGGAGGAAACAGTCCTCTTAGCTAACGTATCATCCTTGCCGAAGGGATTTATAACTCCTGCTCACTCACTATAGCAACCATCAAGATACCGGGCACCCTTCATAGACCATTCAGTAATCAAAGAATTCGTCCCTGAGTCCAAACAACCTCGACGGTCCTTCCTATGAAATCGGCTCAAAAGCTGGACAGTAGATCCGGTATGGCTTGGTTCGGCGTACTACGCATCAGTTTCGCTAAGCGCAGTTGGTCAAGTATGTGGCGGTTTCGCATATATAGACTTGTTCAAATGAAAATAATTCATGGCGCACTCCTGTATATTCCACCATTTCTACGTAAGCCGTTCAGAGGTTAACGTTCTTCATTGCTTCTGTTAGTTGAATTTCCGGTGTCACAGAAATCTCTTTGGTGATCTACTCTGGACATTCTCAGTTCAACTCTCGGTCCAGTTGACAAACCTAGGAGGCTAGGTGGTGCAGCAAGAACACAGCTATCACCTTCCCAAACGCACGATATCTTATAAATCTGCTTTGCAACAAACTTTTGAGAAGCAGAAACGAAATCTGCATCAGAAGAGGAAAAGAGGGCATAACTTCCCACTGAGCAGGTCGACAAATGCTTAGGCTCAACCGATCATTCATCCGATATAGAGACAAAAAGCCTTGCATGGTTGATTCTAGTGGTGAGTCGTCAAGTATAATTGACTTATAGGTGCTTCCAAATGGAAAGGTTGTTGCGGTTATTACAGTAGGAATCTTGACCTTGCATACCCGCCAGCCTGATGAGCCAATCAACTGGAATCCTTTCAGTATGCAATTTGGGCTGCCGCTGAGATTATTCCAGGAGACAGTCCAGAGGTATGGTTCTGGAGCTGCATATTTCAGGCTGGGTGACTACAGGTTACTTAAGAGAATGAGAATAGTGTCTTCTGACTGGTTAGTACCCCACAGCCATAGTAGATTGCCTAAACTGACTCTCCTCAATAGGAAGACTTAGCAAATTGTCTCTGATCTGGATTCCTGGGCATACTGGCCTGAAAATTAATGACGCTGCTTACGTTTTTTCACCCTATTCTATAGGGTTTTCCATCAGCGACTTCTGAACTTTGACAATTGATAACGGGAATCTTGTTGGAACCACATCTCTTAAATTAGTTGTCATTTCTTCAGTCTATTTTGCCAAATCACCATGGACGGATATAGCGTTCGAGCAATTTATCGTGCGCTTCGTCCATTTTACTGTCGCCATAATCATCCTACCGAGAAGAATATCCACAATATGGTGGATAAATTTGAGTCCACTGGTTCAGTAAACGATTGACCAACAACTGTCCGTCGACGGAAGGCAAGATCTGTCGAAAACATCGCCGCTGTCTGTGAGAGTCTGCAGGAGAATCCGACGCAGTCGATTTTGCGTCCCTCACAAGAACTCGGCCTTAGAAGGCCACAACTTTGTAGACCAAAATTTCAATGCTATCCCTTTCAAATAATGGAATTGTGAAATATTTGAAACCTAATAAGGCGTCATACAGTGTGACCCACTTTTAATGGAAACACCCCCCTAAAATTTGAAGTTGTAAATCGATTATAATATTTTTTTTTAATGTCAAGTACTTGGGACAAAATTTCAGGGCATACAACGATATTTTTTCTCAGTCGAAAATCGGGATTTTTTATTAGCCATTTTTTTATTGAAAAAATCACTACGCCACTGGATTCAGAGTGCCTCTAAATAGGTGTGACCAAAATTTCATGAAAAAATATTCATTATTAACAAAGTTATGACAACTCAAAAATTCG
>NW_019292584.1:11989-30220 GCF_000500325.1 Leptinotarsa decemlineata | reverse complement strand
TATTTCAGCAACTTTCAAAAAAAAAAAATTATTAAAATCGGTTCACAACTTCAAATTTTAGGGGGGTGTTTCCATTAAAAATGGGTCACACTGTATATCACAGTCAATTACGATAGGTTGCTTATACGTACTCAGAACGTTTCCACATACACGAGCTATTTGTATTGTTTACAGTAATGTAAAGGATTCATCTCGGCCTAAAAATGGAATTAAATCGTGAACATTTTCGTGCGATTATTTTGTACAACTTTCAACGTGGATTAACTCAGTAACAGTGCATGGATGAACTTGGTTCAATTTTAGGCGATGAAGCTCATCAAGGACCAGTATTTATCGATGGTATGGTGAATTCAATCGTGGTCGTAGTTCGCTTCAAGATGAATTTCGTGAATGTCGTCCAAAATCAGTTGTTCCAAAAACCATTGATATTGCAAGATCGTCATGTGACCTATCATGAGATTGAGATGACTTTAGGCATTAGTGGGACCAGCATACATTCAATATTGCATGAACATTTGGCTGTCAAAAATATTTGTTCGCGTTGGATACCACACAATCGCTCAAAAAAAGACTCGTGTATATTGGTCGAAGTAAATGCTCAAAAAATACGATCGCGGTGCTTCGAAACACGCGTATGACATCGTGACAGGTGATGGATCGTATGAGCCCGAAAGTAAACAGCGGTCGACTGTATGGGTGTTTTAAGAGGAGCCAAATCCAACAAAAGTTGTTCGCGTACGAAGCACTTCCAAGCAAATGATCCGAAGACGGATCACTCTTCACCACGACAATGCGAGCTCTCACGCATCGGCTCAAACAACTGCATTTTAGAGCACCCAAAACATCGATTTGATGAGTCATCCACCGTATAGTCCTGACTTGGCACCTGATGACTTCTTTTTATTCCCGCACGTAAAAAACAAACCGAGAGGTCAACGTTTTTCGACACCTGAAGAAGCGTTTGCTACATTCAAAATGCATGTTTTGGAAATACCTCAATCAGAGTGGCAAAAGTGCTTCGACAATTGGTTCAAACGCATGCAAAAGTGTATAGATCTTCACGGGGAATATTTTGAAAAACAATAAAGTGATTTTCGATGATTGATATTTATTTTTATTCTCTAATCCCGAAATATAAAAGGAAAACCTAGCATCATGGTGAATACCGTAGTGCTGTTTTCAATGCCGTGAAATGAGCCTATTTAGTAATATTGTTTTCAAAAAACTGGCAAGGGAATTTGAATTGATTCAAACAGGTTAACCTTATTAAGATCAACTACCTCCTGCTACGATCGAACTCCCAAAACGAACAAGAACTTAGTCGCGACACCAATAAAAATAAAACTGATGCTAGCACTAGCTCCACAAGCGCAGTTTCCCAAATTTCTTATCCGCACTGCCGATTATTCTTATCACACTGACCGAGTGAACCTGGAAGGTCACTCGATTGACTAAGACTAAGACACCGCGGTACTACGGCGGTACCAGCCGCGTATCACTGCAATCACGACCAACAATTCCGCCGATACGTCGAATACTGAATTCTGTACCAGAGCGTCGAGTCGCTGAATGCTCGCGTCGCTTTCTGTGAGCGTTCAGCTAAAATTAGGTCGAAAACATGGAAAAGTCGAGAGTCATCGCGGGAAATAACAAGTTGGCGTTGGAGGAGACTCGTTTACAGGGTGTCCCAGGTGTCTCTGAGATCGCGTTACAACGACATAACCTCAAATAATGAAACGTGATAAATTTTCGTTAAGACTTCCATTTTATAAAAGAAATGAATGAACACAGCAGAATTATTTGTTCCGAGTCTTGATTGAAACTGATAGGGAATGTATTTGACTAGGAATCACACATTGAAAGGTAAGGCCTCGTTAGTCCTTGGCTCGCACAAGCTATGTTGTCGTTCGTAGGGGTGTGACAGCTGGTTAACGAAAAAAAAGATTTTTAACTTATCCTGCTCAATTCTTACAAGAGCGATGTCTACGAGTAGTAATATTTGATTTCTGTTCGTGCACATTAGAGATTAGTTATAGCGAAAACTAGCGATCCGCCAATTTACACAAAAATTACACATGACCTTTCCTCTTGAATCATTCCGACTATTGGTTAAAACCGTATGGAATTTCGTTGTAGTTTTTGAAATCTTGATCAGTCACATACCTACACAATTATTGCAAGACAGTTTAAAAAAAGTATATTCTGAACTAACTGATAACTGATAGCTTGACAGATGACAGTGATCTTCTCATCTACTCGTTGTCACGATCAGACCTGTTTCAGAGTGTCACCTGTCACAACTGTCACAAGCAGTGATTATGGCCTAGGCTCCTGAAGCCGTTGGCCATATTCCTAGACTGAATCAGAGTTTGTTGGGTATACGTGGCCTGCTGTTTATTCTGATTTCTATAAGCCAGCAGTACTCACGTCAACAGTAGTTCATGTCACGATCAAGGTATCTATGAAAATAGATGTTAATACAAATGAAAATCCGTACTAAAGTTGAGAAGGAGTTGAATAAACTGTCGGTAACGAACCGTACTTGAAAGTCACTTCAATTCCTCACTGTCTAACATACATATTCATGTTAGGCACAGAGTTTCTCAAAAACACGTAGTTGCCATATCAGCTTATTAGAATAAATCACTGCCAAGCCGGGATATTCATTTAATTTATCATATGTTCGATAACTACCAGACATATTCCAAATTCCCAAACGTCATATCCAGCATTGCTGAAGGGAATCTCATCAGTTCATTTTGGCTTCTTTCCAGCTTCAAGTCAAGCTTGAAAAATGTATTATTGGATAACTTGTGTGTTATACAGAGTACAGTTTGTACTGTAAATAATGAAGCATAGACTGAAATATTGTGTTTCGTTCCAACGGAACATTTGTATACAGTGGGTCTCAATGTCTAGAAGATTATTGTGAGAGTACAAAGTGACAAACCACTTCTGTTGAATGATACGCAAAATATTTTAGCATTTGAAACATATTTTTGAAGTTTGTTTGAAGGTGATTGACAATGTTTCATGATGAATTTCATTGGTTCGGACTTCCATTGTCTGATATTATATAAAATGATTTGAAATCCCTGAAATAACTAAAGAAGAAGAATAAAAAAGAATAGCTGAAAAAACAATTATATTAAGCAAAAAACCTGAAATGAAATATTAGTGAAATAAAATACAAATGCTGGAAATGAAGCCGATTATCATTATGATTTTGGTCATTTTCAATTATTTCCGTTATGAGAGGATCAACTGTATCTTCAAGCATGTTCAGGTAGACCTCACCAGTTGAATTTCCAGGAATAAAAAGTGGCCCTACGATATGACTACCTAATATGCCACACCAGACATTGATTTTTTGAGGGTACTGGGTATGGACCTCTCGGAATAAGTGTGGGTTACTGTAACGGCAATTATGCCTATTCACAGCTCCATTAAAAAAAATGTACTCTCATCGGAAAAGCACGTGTTGAATGATAGGTGCGGATCATCAATTAGTAGCTGGCTCAGTTGTTCACAAAATTGCAGCCTTCTATCAGGATCATCTCCATTGAGTTCCTGTACTAATTTAATTTTGTACGGATGAAATTTATAGGCATTTAATATCCGTATTATGGACGAACGGGAGACACCTGAGGCTGCAGCAAGCTGACGGGTACTTTGAGTATGATCCAATTCAACATGTCCCAAAACAGCGACTTCCACTGCTTCATTTCTGATCGGTTTCCGTGGCTGGTGGTTCACATTAAAGACAGATCCGGTATCGACAAACTTTTGGACTAACTTGGCAACGTACGAATCATTCACATTTTTCCCGGGATGACTGTTATTAAAAAGGCGAGCAGTAAGTCTAGCACAACTATTATGTTGATAATAAAGTTTAACAATTTCAACTCGTTCAGGAATGGAATAAACCATTTTTACAGTAAAGTTGAGCGGAACGTCCTTCTTATGGATTTTGGGTAGTCCATCAAGGAGGGATCATCGCTAACACCACACCACAGTAAGCCCCTTCACTTGTATGGACTACGGCTTTCTCCATGATTTTTGATATTACTGATAGGAAAGCGACCCCATAAAATTTGACTTTATTTCCGAATTGGTACAATAGGCTACTTTTTTATCATTTTCACCTGTTCATTATACTGATTTTTAGGGTTATGTGAGCAGCGATATCAGTAGAATCTGCACTACCATCGACGATAAGTTTACCGCAATGACTTCTCGAGGATCTGAGATTATTATTATACCAAACAACCACATTCCAGGCCCTTTCTAATCCACATGCGATAATTCTGTGAAAAATATTAAATGTTGAATATTGCAAGGCGTCAGGTCAATGCCAATTCATTACATCACCGCTATTTTCGATGCTATAAACACGACACGCCTGCTGCGTAATGTAACCAGCGATATTGTTGATTATTCCATACGTTTGATCGCTCAATTTGCATCTAAAATTTCAACAAATTGAATTCATCCAGATGATTCTGTTTGCCTTAATTGCATTGCTGGAATGTTGTTGGTCAATGGTATTCAGTTCATCCTTATTCCAGTTTGAGATAAATATCGATTATGAATGACTAGCTCCTATGTCAAGGTCATCGGGAAGTAGTAGTACAGGACTATTTATGAGCCGGAGAGAAACTCGATTTTGAACGTTTTATTCGAGAAAAACCCAACGTATAGTTGCGTTTCTTGTTTAGAGGGAAATTATCACCAGACAACAACAATAGACACAAATTTACCGATCCACGATTCTGTCAATTTTATGAAACTTTCCTTATCAGGCAAGAAGAAGATTTATGGACTTCTGGAACAATCTTTCAGGATTGGCTCACTCCAAAGCTTGATACCAAACAGTTGGACTACAGTAGGGATGAACTACGATGTCTAACAGGCCTTCTTACAGGTCACTGTCATTTGAATCATCATATGTAGAGACTCGGACTGTCGAAAGACATTGGGTGTCGTCTCTGTTTGGAAAATTATGGAACAGCAGAGCATATATTTGTGCCTGCCCCGCTGAGGACCGAATCAGGTTTTTTGGAGTTCGACAGAGCCGTCCTAACCTAACCCTTCTCAGAGGGCAGTTTACAACTAACAATACTCTGTCTCAACCCCTTGGGTTTTGCAGGAGTGGCACTTTAGGCAATGGTGTTAATTCAGGTGATGTAGCTGGCTATTCCACTGAAGCACTTCACCGAACATTGTCCAGGAATATTTTCTCACAAATATCGAAATATATTTTGCACCATCCGAATGAGTCCTTGAAGAATCAGTGAGGTCATTCCCAAAGTTGAAGTATGAGTCTTTCAACATTTAACGTGAATGTACCCAAAAGATGTGTTGAAAAGTGGGAAAAATTAGGAATTATAGATTTCTAGATAAAACGCTAGCATAAGTATATTATTTCTGAGAGGGACTGCAAAATAGAAATTGTTTTTCTACTTTTATTATTATACGGAAATATGAATATTAAGAATATATGAATCCAGCTGTCGCACCCCTACGAACGACAACCCTCAGTAGTCGAACCTTGTGCGAGCTAAGGACTAACGAGGTCTTACCTTCTGACATGTGATTCGTAACACATTATATTTCAATATTTTCACTTCATCAGCAGGAATATAGATTCTCTTTGATCAAAAAAATTACTTATTTTTATCAGCTTGAAAAAAGCGATCCAATATAAGACATATTTGTGAATTTCAATTGGGGTTTTTCATAACAAACGATCAAATATACATAATTTATAAGTTATTTCCATGATCATCTCATTACGAACGTAAATATTTAGAACTATTTTGGTATATCTTACAAAAACAACATTTTCAAATACGTATTATCATTATTATTATTATTGTTATCATATTTATTATTTCACGATTGAGATCAATCACCATGTACTATGTTCACCATGTTATTGAACTGCCAAATTCCGACCTCTGAGTCTCTTCGTACATAAGCACATCGGCCTAAATTTCCCCAACTCGAATCACAGACCACCCACACCGGAATTGAACCACGTGCATTGATTTACCGCACTCCCCGATTCTTCCAGACCAGGAATCCCTTCCGCCATAACCACAGACAACACCGAGAGGCACTGACAGAAGCAGCCGGGGAAAGCAGCGGCATCGATCGCACCACGTGAGGCTGACTTGGTGCACGTCAACTTGATTCAGAAGCGTGCGCTACCACATCGGGGTGCAGTTCTACAGATTAGGGGATGGAATTTGGAATTTCCGACGTCGTTCGGGGTTCAAAGGGACACGCAAATTGTCCGGGAAACCGAAGAGGGTTGTTTATCATTACTTGATTGGGTGAAAAACGAGTGTTGGTGGTATAGGAGTTGTCTCACTTCACTGCCTTCTTTGCTACACCTTTACCGTGTGCCCCCCTTTTACAAATGTTCAACTTCCGCACCCCATGCCTGAATTCCTGATATCAAATGCGTTTTCCGTGATTTCGTCCTTCACACTCTTCAATAACGCTATGTTATAGTCGCTACTGATGGAGAAATTTGTCTTTTGAAGGTTAGGGTTAACTAAAAATCATATGGATTTAATTCTAGTGGCGCCATCTCTGTGTTAGCCTACGTACCTCTCAGCTTATCTAATTATATGTTCTAGTTTCATACCTTTATTGAATAACGAAATTAATAAACTGTTCTTGATCAGAAAACATAAAAAGCGATATTTCACTAATCAATAGCGATATAACATAGCAAAAATTGTCACGATTTACGTATTTACAGTGTCATAAGTTCACAGTAACGTATTATTAAGAGAGCCGATGAAATTATAATTTAAAACGTTGGATACAAATAATTTTGTGAATTTCAGAAAACTCATACACAAAGAATGATACATTTTTGATCGCGCGCACATTCCATAAATTTTATTGTGCGCACTAGGCAGATATTGCAATAAAGACAGAGCATCTTCATAATAGTGCACCTTGTGGTTGGTAACAATGATATGGCTACAGCGCAAGCCAACGGTAAATTTTCCCGCTTTCTCATGCGCATTGTTAGTTGCGTTTCAAAGGGGCCTTTATGAAATGTCTCTTGAGGAAAAAGACGGCAATCTAGGTTATAATATTGGCTCGACAAAATTAATTTAAATTATTGGACGTAGAGAATTTAATGACTTTCAGAAATGGAAACACACTTTCAAACAAACGAACGAATTCTAGAACATCATTCTGTGCATGCGTCTGTGCTGTGTGGCAACATTGTCAGGTTATGTGAATGTTTCGTAAAACTGAAGTGGCGGATTAAATGAAACTGACTTTTCAAAGTGATGCAGTTAAATCAGGAAATTTGACTGTATTTTCTTGACATTGAAAGGTATTGTGTCCAGCTGATCTTAAGTGAAAAAGTACTTTACAATTCTTTGATGCAAGATTAAGGTGAAACAAGAAATTTGACAGAAATTTGGATATATTGCATGGCACTTGAAGGTTTGTGATTTTTAGAAATGTCTATAAATATGAAGATTTGTTTTACCTTTTTAAGATTATTCTTGATTGTATTACTGTTGTTTTTACCATATATTAGCTACAGCTGAAACACGGGAGAAACTTATTTGGTTCTCAGTCAGATGTCAAATGGACAGAAAAACTCGAGATATTGGGATGGACTAGAATGAGTTTTTATTTAGGGTGGAGGACGATTTTTACTGAAGCGGCAGTTACAAGTTTTTGGTGGTTTTAAAAAGAAAAGTGATTTCGATAAAATTTTTGGGAAACCTTCTAAACAGCCTTAACTAGAGAATTGAAAAACCTCAAAAATGGTGGAAAAATTTACATTCTTCCTTGAAATTATTCGAGTTTTTTTGAAATATAGTGAATTGAAAAAGGCATATTTTAAGGAGAAATCAATTTGTTCACAATTGAATATATCATTTGATATATGCCGAGGCCTCTTAGCGAGAAAATGCGGCGATGTTGCCAGTTTGCCTGAATATACAGGGTACCCCAAAAGTTCCAACATATTCATTAACTGATTTTTTTTTGTAAATTGGGAAAAATAAGGCAGCAAAGGAAATCGAAGCAAGGCTGACTTCTCATAATTATAGGCATCTATCGAAATTCTGTCGGGTCGCGTATCGCGGGTGTCAAATTAGGAGGTATCGCCAAATCAATTCGAAATCTGTACCAACAAAACTTTTCTGTCAACTTCGCGACCGAAAGTTATCAGATCTAAAATGACTAATTTCAGGTGACAAGAAAATGGAAGACATTGATACTTCTTTATTATTTCCGGATGTCATTATGGAAGTGGAAAACGACCCAATCACGACCAGGAATGGTAAGAACCAATCAATATTCGTTGAAATTTCTCTTATTCCTCAATGAGCTTAGAAAAAGTAATAATTTTCATTTCTATTCGAATGATTTTAGAGAGCAATTTGCCAGGCGAGTCTGATCAAACTTCATCACCGTACGATTTTAATATAACTGGATGCAAGGGTGAGTGTTTTTTCATTAGAGAAACTTGTAGATGATGTCAAAGAAAAAATCATTTTCAAGATGAATTTTTATTCCAGAGTAATGCCACAAGATCTCGAAATTTTATGTTAGATGTTAATTTCATGACTGTCAGTGTTATTGCTGACGGAAAGAAACATTTTCTAGTTGTAAAACTTTGTTTTGGTAGCTTAGCCACCTAAAAAAAATCTATTCACAGTTGAACTTCGCAATATGATTTTCTGAGCATTGTTTTATTTCAGCAACTTTCAAATTATCAGATGAAGACCATCGTCTGAAGAAGGCACTTTATACTGCTGGTAAGAGCATTTTTCATTCTGAATATAAACCTGCCTACGAATTAAGATCGAAGTATTCAAAGAATCTCAGTAGGAAAACAATTGTATATTTTTGTAAAGGCAGAAAATATTTTTACAACAAAACTCATCTTAGAGGTTCAGTTCAATAAATTACGTTAAATAATTACACGATATAGCAGATTTAAGCGATAGAGGAATATAGTGGAAAAGCGCCACAAAATATTTGTTGAGTAGCCATACTTAACAATAATTACCAATAATGTACCAAATTTATCCAGAGAATCCCGTGCAGAATACTAAGATCCACTGCACAGCTTGCAACGCCCACCTTGGAAGTGCGATCAAGAACATGGACAAGGTTTTCGTTCATCCCCTGCTGAAAGTCATCGTTTGTAACGAGTGTTTCGATTACTATTCGAGCGGTTGTTTCGAAAAGGATGAAGACGGAAGCGAGTTGTTCTGTAGATGGTGTGGACAAGGAGGTAAAGTGATCTGCTGCAGCAGCTGCCCCATGGTGTTTTGCAAGGTGAGCGAATTCACAATGACATTTCGTATAAATGGCGTAGTTATGCTAGGTGCACACTGCGACGGGATAGCACAGGACGGGAACATGACGTATAGTTTCGTTTTTCTTTCCATTGGTTCCTATGGGGGGCGTGCACTAAAGCAGGCAGCGGACTGACACATGCCAGAGCGGGAACAGGACGGGCCAAACACATGCCAAGCCGTCTTCGCTTGAAGAGCGTAAAGGTTACGCTTGAAGAGAGTAACCTTTCCTCCTCACGGCGCATGCTTGACCATAGATTTTGGTGCTCTACGAAAACATGGCGAGATATTCACGCGTCTTTTCTCCAGTCGTCTGGATTGTTGCTATAGAAATATGGAGAATTTCGAGGAGAATCGATATGTGTTATCTAATATGCGTTATCAAACTGTACTATTCGATTTGTCCAATAAATTATACTACTGTTACGTTTTTCCACGTGGGTTGACCAATTATTGACTACAGTGAATAACCAAACTTAACTTTATTTCACTTTGAATACAACAAACACTTCAACTATTATTTGAATGTCTATCGCCTTACTAGATCACTTCGCGTACCGCACTGTAACGTCCACTTGAGTGTGTACTTGACTGTGTGAATACGCTTGCATTCAGCGTTTAAATATCGCAATCGAACATCGTAGAACTTTCGCCGAAGTTCCATCGACATCGGTAGCATATTTCTCGCTGCTTCTCGAGCGGCAGGGAACATTGGGCATTCCCGCGCTCTTAGCTACGTCATGATTGGTTTATGGTTACCAGTGGCGGCCGGTGTTACTTTCTTTCGGGCATGATCTACAACACTACGACGTAAAAGTTGCAATTACAATACAGGGACTTTTGCGGCCAAGGTTACTATCTTCATTCGGGTTTGAAGGCCGTCGTAGTTTGGAACTGAATTCTAACGTTTCGCCAGTGGCTGGCTTCTTCAGAGGTGTATTCATCTTGATGATTTACCGGTGACTGGTGATTTGTAGTTCGTAGGTTGTATTTATGTTGACTCAGGTAGTCCGCCTCTCCTGTTGATGCGTTGCTATTGGCCGAAGTGTATTACCTGTTAATGACGTAACATCGCACTGCAATGTTACGTCATTAACAGGCAATAACACTTAGTAACGCATCAACAAGATATGCGGACTACCTGAGTCAACATAACTACAACCTACGAACTAGAAATCACCAGTCAGTTCGCGCCCCATCAAAAAACTGTAGGAAAAGAAACGAAACTTTACCTCATGTTGCCGTCCTGGCATATTCCCTTCTGTGAAGTCTTGCATTAAGCGGGTCAAGAACGGGTCTTTGTGTTACATCGAAATTTATTTCTGTTGTTTTAAGCGTGATTTTTATTGTTATTTTGAAGTATGTAGAGTTCTATAGACTCATTTTGAACCACAACCAAGAGAACGGCGAATGGAGTTTCACCCCTTTTGTGTTTTCGAAAATGTTATTTTGATTATCTCGACTCTTTTTATTTCAGCTTTGCATTCGTATGAACTTCTGCATTGAGAAGTACGCCGAAATAAGAGATAAGGATGAATGGAAATGCTTCGTTTGTGAACCAAGTCAGATAAGGGCTTTGAGGGTGCATTGTTTGGAGTTCGCCGACTACGTCAGGAAAGAGATTTTGTGAGTAAACTCTACAGAAAGTTTGGGAGCAATTTAATATATTATTAATCGTTTATTTGAACTTATTTCGATCAGACTCAAGGACTCAAACAGAAGGAAAATATAAAGTTGGAGCCCTAATCTAATATACAAAATCTTCGACAAGTTTCATAGTTTTCTAGACTCTATACCAATCGGAGAAACTTTGAAAGTCAACGTATTGGCTAGTGGTAGTCGGATCTAATGGTGTTTCAATCAGGTACTTCATTACCTGGAGAATATTGATTAATGATAACGTATTTCGGTTTTATCAATGTTGTTATTAGTAAATTATATGGGGTCTTCCAATCTACATGAGATCCAAGAGCGTCCAATGCATCTCGAAAAAGTCACTGGTTGGTATGGATTTTAGGCTGGTGGCATCATCGATTCATATCTTTTGAGAACGACGTTGGCCAGACCATCGGTGTTAACGGCGAGCATGATAGGTCGATTATTACCAACTTCTTTTGGCCTGAATTGGATGATCTGGACTCCAATGACATGTGGTTTCAACAGAACGGCGCTACGTGCCACAACAGTCACGCCACATTGGATAATTTGCACCTCAGATTTGAGGGCATGGTCATCTCATGTAGAGATGATGAGAATTCTTTAGTCGCGGGTGTATGCGAATAAGCCATAAATCACAGAGGTCCTCATACCCAACATAACCCATGCCATCAGTCGATTTCAGCCTGGTTTATGCGACAGAGTCATGGAAAGTTGGACGTTTCGGATGCGCTCTTCCCAAAGAAGCAGTGGTGGACATTTGATTGATTTTATATTTCAAAGGCATCAATAGTTTTTTCTGTTTATTGTTTCCAGACGACTCGCTTCCGTCGAAAACTTGAAGCCGGCTATGGAAAAGGACCATACGTTTTGCTGCTCACCCTCCAGAGCAACCAGGAAAAGGTTGCGCGTTAAAGACCCTGATTATGTTCCTCACGTCTCAAAAACCACCGACGCAGAAGAAGAACAAGAAGATGAGATTAAAAAAACTCGTAAACTACAGAAAGAAGATCCCGAAGTCAAAAACCCTGCTAAACAGAATCGTCCTGGTGTTTTAGGACAGGACATGGTGATACATGATCACTCTTATTGTCTACCACCAGGTGAGTATCAGCAAGCTAAAAACTAACTGTCATATATTTCGGTAGATAACTATCTTTAGTCTTCTATATATACACACGAGCAATCTTCCAAGAAGAATTTAGATCTTTCTCATGAATTGTCTCAAAATTATCCGTTTCTTTTACATATTCAACTTTCTAACTTTAACTATCTTTAACTATCTTTCCAGCTCAGGAAACCTCCAAGAATCCACCAAGGTTGCTGAACCTCGATGTGGCAAGCAAAAACCCCGTCCTTCCTCAAAAACCTGTAGACGCTTCCATTGTATCCATCTCCCGAGTCCCACCTCTCACATTGCCCACTTCTTTACTCCCCAACCGGTTCCTGGTGAAGCAAAACGTTCCTCTCCAAAAGCAACCAACTCAAGGGGAAGCCGTGGCAATACCCAACGAGAAGAATGTCCCTCCTCTTCCGTTTTTGATCCTGAAGGACTCGAAAATGCTGGTAAACGTACTCAAAAATGGCAAGGCTCTGCCAGTGATCCGCCTCAAGCAGAGAGCCCCAGGGGGTGGTAGCGAACCAGGTGGAGAAGGTTTAGCGAAACCTCCTATACAGTTTTTAAGGATAAAGAGAGTCGAGAAGTTGGAAAAGGCTTCCTCTTCCGAGGAAAAACCAACACTTCAGCTCTCACTGGATGAAAAGTTCCAGCTCACGAAGACAGCTATCCAGGAAGCAACGCTGGTCAACGGAATCTTCGGATCGAACCTCATGAAGTTGAACAGGGAATTTTCGAAGGCAAAATACTTGGAGGACTTCATCAGAATTAACAACGAGCTGCAGCGGTTTCTAATTTTGGCGGCGGATAATCTGTTGAAGGTTCATCGGCAACTTTTGCAAGTCTCCAGAGATCGGGAAGCGAGCGGAAAAGTTTCGTTTCGGCTCGGGGTATGATTTTGTAGATGCGGACCTGTGATTGGTTCCTGGGGAACACCGTGGAATGTTTAACAGTTTCTTTTGTTGTGTACGTTTTTTATTATGTAAATTAATCGCAGTGGTGATGATAGTAAAGTAATGTTTTTTCATAATTTGAAGAAAATAAGCGCTTTATAGTCGAATAATATACTTTGAGGGTTGTGGGGTTGGATTAAAATGTAAAGCGGATAATGTGATCTGATTTCCAAGTTCCATAAAATGTTGATCCATATAATTGTTTGGCTGAATACTCTTCATATTTGTGTCCATCAACTAATAAATAGGAGAAAAGGGTGGAATTCATTTCAATTGGAGAAAAGACCTCCACTGGAATGTTCTTCCAATCAACCTCGCTAATCTTCCATTCAGTGTAATTAATCGTAGAATATTCGGCAATAATTATAAATTTAGAGGAGACTGAAGTAAAATTTTGATAAAAAAAAAAACTTCAAACACTAAATGGGAATTATCTGTATATCGAAAACCCACTCACACAGGACAGTATCTGAACTAGGAATCCAACCACCATCAATCCACTAAAAGAGGAATCATCAAGACTCTACTAGACCGTGCCTTCGGGTTCTGTAATACGAAGGAAGGTCTCGAAAAGGAACTAGGCATCATCAAAAACGACCTTCAACGGAATGGTTATCCCAGAGTGATGGTAGAACAGGCTTTAGCCAGAAGACAGCAAGAGCTCCACAAGGAAGAGAAGCCTCCACAACCAGTACTTGTACTTTCCTACATCAGAAGATTATCGGAAAGGATAAGAAGGATTGGGTCCAAGTATAACATCAGAAACTGCTTCAGATCTGGGAACACTATCCGTAGCAGTTTCACAAAAACCAGGCCACCAAAGGCGAACTGCGATTCCAAGAATTGCATTCACCGGATATCTTTCGAGTGCGGATAATCATACATCGGTGAAACTAAGAGGCCATTAAAAGTTCGCATTGCCGAGCACAAGAAACACACACAGCGAGAAAAAACCAGCAAATCCGGAATAGCAGAGCATGTTTGGACTCATCAACATAACATCAAGTGGGCTCAAGATGAAATCATCCACAAAGAGGAACTCTGGTTCAGGAGGAAATTCAAAGAAGCCGCTTATATGTTGTCCAACAACGCATTTAGTCAAGCTAGCATAGATATACGTAACATATTGAAACCTCTAATTAAGCGAAAAACTACCAACTCCCGCCAAACGGTCATCTCCCGCTAGAACCAATGAAGCGGGGAGAGGGAAGAGGGGATAAGTGAAAGCACTCGAATGATCTATAAATAGTCAGATCTCGGAGGACTAAGTCCATGCTTTTCGAGACCTTCCTTTGTATTGCAGAGCCCTAAAGCACGGTCTAGTAGAGTCTTGATGATTCCTCTCTTAGTCGATTGATGGTGGTTGGATTCCTGGTTCAGATACTGCCTCGTGTGAGTAGGTTTTCGATATACAGATGTTTCCCATTCAGTGTCTGTCCTCTTCACCAATACGTCTAAGAAAGGCAATGCGTTGTGGACTTTCTTCTCCATTGTGAAAGTGATGGAAGAACTTACGTTGCTGATATGCTTCAGGAAAGTGTCTAGTTCTGCATTCCCATGGTTCCATATTATGAAGGTATTGGTTTTTTTTACAGATTCTTTTGAGATTTCAAATCAATTTATATCATATTAGACAATGGAAGTCCGAACTGATGAAATGCACCAAACAAACGTTCAATTTTCTTCATTTTCAACAAACGTAACCCAGTCTCATTTCCAGTCGAGAGAGGATGTAATAAATATAATTACAATGAATTACATTTCAAAAGCAATTAACCTCTCTTTAAAGCCACTTAACCTAGCTGACTCGAGATGAGGAGTCAAGTGGGTTATTCCAGCAGTAATTAGATTATACGGGCACTGTTTATTTTATGGTCTTGTTAGGTATTTTTGAATGCACCAAATACAATTTGAGCTCAGATGACAGAATGATCATGTAGGATGTCTCATTGATTTGTAAAGATGAATGAATGGAAATTTTCTCATTTGAAAATGATGAAAATCTAGCCAGTTCAGATCCGGAAATCGAGGAAGTGATGAAATAATATTCAGGGAGGAAATCTTCATGAAAAACACTTGGTTCCGCTTGTTTCCGAACCTGACATGAATGAGCTGGCCAGCCATTATTTCAGAGCTACATTTTTCTATATGTAGCTGCAAAAAAACAATGAATCGAGACGAATGTATGTTTTTATTAAAATTTCAGGCTATTCAAGTGGTGCTATTGTTTGAGCCACCATGTATGGAAAATATAACAAAGAAAAATTCCCATCTCATTTCCACATCGTTGATTCTGTCAGGAAATTATAGTTTCCTTTGGGAAGATCCACTGAATGGGGTTAATTTGCTTCGTTATAGCGCATATAATATTGACTCTTTTCCAGAAAACAAATATCTACAGTTAGTCCAGACAAAATAGACATTTCGATTTGCATTAATTTCCAACAAGCTGAATTTCTGCACAGACCTTGAATACGTAATTATAAATGATAACCCAAAAGTCCCCGTTGATTCCACTTGTGCGTTGTGAACCTGCTTCAGATCCAGAACACCATCAGTAGCAGCCTCAAGAAAACCAGGCCACCAAACGCGGACTGCGATTCCAAAAATTGCATTTACCGGATACCCTGTGAGTGCGGAAAATCCTATATTGGTGAAACTAAGAGGCCATTGAATGTTCGCATTGCCGAGCACAAGAGACATACACATCGAGGGAAAACCAGCAAATCAGGAATAGCAGACCATGTTTGGACCCATCAACACAACATCGAGTGGGCTTAAGCTGAAATCATCCACAGGGAGGAACACTGGTTTGAGAGAAAGTTCGAAGAAGCTGCATATATGTTGTCCAACGACGCATTTAGTCAAGCTAGTGTAGAAATACGCAACTTATGGAACCTGTAATCAAGCGGAAAACGATCAATTCCCGCTAAAGCGGGAAGGGGGAAGCGACGGTATATGAAATCGCTCGAACGCCTTTAAATAGTCATATTGGAGGAATAGTCCAGTCAGCACCCGGGGACGATGGTGTAACTTGGTTAGAGACCTTTTTTCATTATGGAAGAGCTCCCGTGACGTCACAAGCGATGCCAACACACTTTGAAATGTTTAGGTGCGAACCTTAAACTTACAAATTGAAGTGTACTCATTTTGTACTGAAATTTAATTTTCTGCGGAAATTTGATGTACCTTGTGAGAGTATTTCAAAATCTGTCATAATGCCTATTGGAAATACGTCTCTTCTATGGTCAAAAAGTGCGATAACTCGAAAACGGTGCCTCCTGAAGGAAAAAGTATCAATACCATTCCTGAAGATAATTTCACGATTCATATACTTTTTCTGAATCATTTTCAAGTAGCTGTCACTATTCAAGAGGTATTCGCAAAGACAAAAAAGTATGACCTTTGACCTTGAATAAAAAACAACGCACAAGTGGGATTGATAGGGACATTTGAGATTTAATTTATAATGAAGTATTTATGGTCTGTAAAAAAATTAGCTTGTAGGGAATTTTTGCAAACCCAGCCCTTTTTCCATCTATTTTGTCTGGACTAAAAATATAACTGTATACATGTATTCCGCAATTTTCAAACTCTTTCAATGTAACTTTCATCGGAAAAAAATAGTTCAANAATTGGCCGCCTAAACTGCCCCATAAATTGGAAGAAGTGCACGATGCACTTTCTTCACCAAGCATGAATTTTGATAATGAAATTCAATAATTTGCAAGCGTTGTTCATTCGTAAGTCGATTCATGGTTAATTTATAGACCAAACTAAACAAGTTTGACAATGACGCAGGACACGATTCACGCGTAATCTGTCAAAAACAGTGTTGCCAAAAAGATATCAGCAAAAAAATCACTCATTACTTATGTGTAGTTGATGTAGTGACTTCTGTCGCATCGTTAGCTAATTCATACTCTGTAGTGACGAGATTAGTGTCCTTTTCATGTTTGTTCAACGTTAAGAAATCAAGTTTTCACTGTACTTCTCTCAAGAGAATTAAAAGCTATCATAGAAATTATATGAGTAATGAACGCTTAAATGGGCTTGCTCTACTGTCAATTCATTATCCAGCTCCAATCAACAGTGACGAAGTGATTGATGAAATGGTCAGAAGTGGAAATAGGAGATTGGTGCTGTAACTTGGAGCATTATTTTATTAAATTCATTTATTTAATGTTTAACGTTATAAATATATTTTTACTATTGCTCTACACTGTTGTTTCTCTAGCCTTCATCATCTATTTGAAAGAGTTTGAAGTTCTAGACAAACTACAACACTATATTTATGTTTATTTAGATAAAACACAATTAGTTTGAAATTCTCTATTTAGTACCCTGTTCTTCAAAAAGGTTAGTACTATCTGAAAAAGCGCCATCTATGTGTTAGGTCCACGTAGTAATACTATTACTACTTATTAACTTTCACTCATCAACCTTTTCACTTGTTTTCAACTTTTTATTTCACTTTATACATCCCACGTTAGGTTATTTTTTCAATAACTTATTTTTAAAACCCAATACCTATCTCCGTGAAAACTATATGCACTTGCAAAACAATCACTCTGATTGGGATTCCTTTTGAATTATGCAATACACAGGAATGCATTTCAATAACAGTTTGGAACAAGAATTTATGTTGTGTATAGAACGCAGTTTACACTTCTATATTTAAAACCCATTAATGTTCAAGTTTACCCTAAGAAACCCATGCCGCCCTTCTCTCACTAGGTAAACATTTCTAAAATAGCCGCTTTTCTCGTAAAATGAGCCATGAATATAAAATAGCGGCCAAGATTGTCACTTCTTAGTTACGACGTTTTTCTTGAGAAAAGATGCTGAAATTTGTTAAGATTTCTCCATATTCTTCACAATAGTGTTGTCAAAAAGTACTGAACATTATTTCTTTTCACGAAAATGTCCGATTCTGATATCTTGCCCCGTTTGAAAGTTAATAAGAGGGGAATTATTCACCTCCGCACTGTATAATTAAAACATTACAGTGCTAAAATCATATCACAGAACACAGAAACAAGGGTTGATTCTCAAACGTTGCTACTTTCAGTCAAACCACCAATAAAAAACGACTTATTTCAGTACTGACGTGCACAGACAAATATGTTCCGTAAATAAGAACCAACCAACC